>CATIWQ010161651.1:0-22425 GCA_949673415.1 Euphorbia schlechtendalii | reverse complement strand
CCTTTTTCACTCTTTTTTCATCGATTTCCAACTTTAATCATTTTACTTCCAAGATTTACATAGTTCCTACATTTGCATAAAAAACAACTACATACCACGTGAAATCTTTTATATGAAGTATAAAAATGACTTAAACTATGGTGTTTAATGTGTAAAATTATTATGATAATAAGTGTAATTATACACTTATCACACCCCACACTTAACTTTTGCCTTGTCCTCAGGGTAAATTAAAAGAAGTGCAGAAAATAGTATTCAAGTTCATACCTCATTTGGTGAAAGACTATTAAAGTGAGTACCACATTCCCACTTTGCATAAGATTCAAGTAGAAGTCCGAAATTTCCCACAAATTAGTAATGTGCAATTTATATAGTATAGTTGCATACCTTTACTCTTAATGGAGTTTCAACCGAATTGCATCTTCATATAAGCATTATATGCATACTAGAATATTTCTTTCTCTTAAGTATAGTATAAAGTATAAAGGATATAAAAAGCACACTTTGAATAATTTTCTCTCAAGGAATTTTTAAGTAACTAGGATGCTAAAAACACTCTTAATGGTTGCATTTTATACTCCATACCACTCTCCCCTTTTTTCAATGGTTGCATTTTATGCTCCATACCACTCTCTCATTTTTTTTTCTTTTAAGCATATGTTTTTGAAGTACTTTGTATTTTCCACCCATTTTTCATGCTATGCTTCTTTTTCTTTTTTCACTCAATGAATGGTTGCAGTTTCTGCTCCGTACCATTCCTCACCTTTTGCATAACTCATTTGTATCCTCTCTTTCTTTTGATTTTTCACTCTTAATACCCTCATCCTTTATTGATCAATTTCAAAGTATTATGGCTATAGTTTCCCAACAATTTAAACACACTCAATACTTATAGGACTTATTAGAGATTTGAATATAAAACTCATAGTAAGAATACTACTAGATATTACTCCATTTAAATTTATCGGAAGCATTAAACTAAAACTATATAACTTATACTAATTCATGTTGCATTGAAATATATATCGAAACTTATTTTGAATGTTGCTTTCGAATGTTACTCACCACTCATCCTTGCCAAATTGATAAATGTCATGCTAATAACGCTCAAATTCAACATGAGCTCAAATTTTGCACTAACATCAAACTTGTAATACCTGACACTCACAATAACCTTGGACAAAAGTTTGTAAAGTATAAGAACGGATAATGTAAAAATAACAAAAATTTTCAAATTCTTCAATGCTTTTAATTTTATTCAATTTTTTTGGATTTTTGGGATTTACAATTGCCCCCTCACACTAAAGAACACAATGTCCTCATTGTGGAAGACTTTATTTAATTGAAAATCTAAAAACAAACAACTAGTTTAAAACACACAACTAAAAAGAAAATAAAAATAAAAGAAAAAGAATTTTAACCAGTTTTATTCATCGGAACTTGAATATGGAGGGATTGGCGAGATTTCTAAATTCTGCATTATAAAATATGTATTCAACTTTTGGTTTAATGAAATGTTGGATTTTGTCAGTTGATGAACATCTTGCTGTATTGTTGCTATGTCTTAGCATGCTTGGTCAACATCTTTTACAAACTTTCCTCTCCACGTATCATTTATACTTCCCGAGGCTTGTCTTGAATTACTACTTTCGAATTGAACTTCTTCATCATATTCTTTGTCGGGTTGGTTTTCTCGAGAAGTAGATTCTTGCGTCGGTCTAAGCTTCCTTACCCGTATTATATATGGTAGAAATGTAAACTTTCCTCCTTCTTCTTTAACTAATCCTGCTCTCTTCATATACACTCCTCCCATAAAATTAAATTTCTCCCCTGGATTATATTGGTACCGTAATTAGTTCTTTGCCATCAAAATTATCCCACAAATTGTATTTGCGCCTCCAACTCTAGCCTTTTTATGTGTAGTTAGACTAGTGATGGATTCCAAAATATACATCGGAAACTTTGGTCGAAATTGAAAAAGTGCACACTCCAATATTCCAAGTCTTTCATTGACACTTTAGTTGTTTCATGTCAAAAGAAAAGACTTTGAGAAATAAATTTTTGAAGGTATAGAAGGCTATTACTTCAGATGTTCTTGTTGGAAGAGTTCCCGACATTGTATCGATCCAATCCCATTAACTTAGTCCAAACATCTGTTAATTCATAATCTTCATCTTTCTCAATCTCATCGAAATTTTCCCCCAAACCAAACCATTTGATTAAATCCATCATAATGAATTTATATTCTTCTCCTTCATTCCTGAATTTCTTTTTCAAGATATTCCCATCTTCAGCAATAGTAACCAAGAATTCGAGAACCCATTCCTCGATAAAAGGAAATCGCATATTCACAAACTTTTCCAATCGAAACAGAAAAAAATACTCCTCCACTTCCACATAAATCCTAGCATCAATAGCAAAAGTAGGATCATAGAAAATCATACCGTGAAAATCAAAGTTTTTGATTCTCAAGTATCTTTTAACTTCTTCGTCTCTATAAATTGGAAAGGGACAACCAACTTCGTTTTGTCGATTCACCACTTTGCTTTTGCTCTTTGATGATGTTGATTTCTTCAGTGCCATTATAATGGGATTCAAGAATTTTGAAACACATATTTGAAAGATAGAAAACTTGTTTTTGTAAAGGATTGAGATTATGAAAAAGAGTTTTTGTGAAAACAAACTAGGAAAAGAGGTTATTTATATAGAAAATAGGGTATAAATTTCTTTCTAATGGATATTTATCAAATATAACGGTTAAAATATAGCTGTTATAGCAATAACTACTGTATAAATCACACAGGTCATGATCGTGACTCTCTCTTATACAGAAACAGAGAGTTCAAACCAAATTGATCATGAGCGCGATGCTTGTCGCGGTCGCAATATGTCAAAATCTAAAAGTTTTCTTTTATTTTATTTTTGAAAACACACTAACTTAAAAATACACACAAAATAATTAAAATCTACTATATTATACTATATATATTTTAGGAAAATATAATAGATTTAGGGATCTAGGGAGTCTTTCAACCCCTTGACTTCATATTCATGGATGAAGTCCAGCTTAAAAACCTCTTGGATTCAAGCATCAATCAAGTCAAGTTTCATGCAAATATCTTCTTCCATAGGATATTTATTAGCTTTATCCATGTTAAATTCAACAGTATCGTCTCCTATCCTTAACTTAATTTTTCCTTTTGAAACATCTATCAATGCTTTGTGAGTATGCATAAAAAGTCTTCCCAAGATTATAGGACACTTTTCATCATATGCAAAAACTACCACAACAAAATCTATTGGGAAAACAAATTTATCCACTTTAACTAGCACATATTCTATTATGCCATAAGGATGTTTAATAGACTGGTCGGCCAATTGCAAGACCATATTTGTCCTTTTAACTTTACTATCAAGTTTCAACTCTTTGAAGATCGATAAAGGCATAAGGTTTATACTAGCCCCAAGATCACATAAACATTTTGGAAAAGAAATGTTTCCATGTTTGCATGGAATTGTGAAACTTCCTAGATCTTTAAGTTTAGTGGGCATTGTAGCAGTTATTATTTTGCTGCAATCTTTAGTTAAAGATACTTTTGATATTCCTTCTAAACTACGTTTTCGAGATAAAAGTTCTTTGATAAACTTATCGTAGTTAGGAATCTAAGTAATGGCTTCAATGAATGAGAGATTGATTTCCAGACCTTTAAGTTTGTTTATGAATTCGATGAATTTCTTATCTTCATTTTTATTCTTCATTCTATGTGGAAATGGTGGTTGAGGGGGATTAAACTTTCCAAATTTAGGTTGTTCATCCACTCCTGCTTTATCATTTGTTTACTCGAATATTCATCCGGTACTTCAACATCATTAGCAAGCATACCCGAAGGATTTGGTTCATCTAGTAATTTACCACTACGAAGGGCTATAGCATGCACATTTTCCTTAGGATTTCCTTCTATGTCACTACGTAGATGGCCTTTTCCCCTAGATGGAATAGCACTCGCTAATTGACCAACTTGTATTTCTAAATTATGAATGGAAGATGATTGATTTTTAAACATTTGATCCATCTTATTCTCTAACTTTTTGTAACATTCTTCCAACTCTGATTGCTTATTACAAACTCCCTCTAGAAACTTGTCTATTTTTCTTGTTAATTGCCCTATTCTATCAGTACTTTGGTAATTCTTTTGTTGATTATCACCATACTTCCAATTAGAATTCCTATAGTTATTTCCATTATTGCCATAACAATTCCCTTGACTTTGAACATAACTTAATTGCTCCTCTACACATGGGTTAAAGTTACACTCAAAAGCAGTGTGTCTGATTTGACCACAATTTTCACATGTCAAAGGGTTATTCTTACTTATATGCATATTATCTATCTTATTAGATAAAGCATATATTTATGCTTGCATAACAGTAATGGAATATAATTCATTAACCTTTTTAACTGAACTAGAGGATGTAGATGCAGCATGTGAATGAGTAGGATTAGTAACATTTACTTGTGCTCTCTCCACTGGCCACGTACTATTGTTACTTGCCATATCTTCTAAAAGATCAAAAGCTTCTTGACTAGTTTTCTTCATAAGAGATCCTACAGCCATAACGTCAATAGATCCTCTTGTTGCATGATTTATTCCATTGTAGAAAGTTTGCAGAATCACATTTTGAGGTAAACCATGATGAGGAAAAACTCGGTGAAGTTCCTTATATCGTTTCCAGGCTTCGTATAAGGATTCACTATCTTTCTGGGTCAAGGAAGTGATTTCTTTAATGATTCTTGTGGTTTTTGCTAAAGGAAAATATTTAGTCAGAAAGGTTTAGGCTAATTGGTTCCAAGTAGTGATTGAATTTGGGGGTACTGAAATTCAACCAAACTTTTGCTTTATCATGGAGTGTAAATGGGAATAAGTGAAGTTTAACTGCTTCATCAGGGACATTGGGCATTTTAAAAGTATCACAGACTTCTAAAAAGTTTGCGATGTGAGAATTCGGATTTTTATTGGGTAGATAATAGTACTGCACATTGTTGCTAATCATTTGAAGTAATGCTGGTTTTATTTCAAATTGATTCACATTAGTTGGTGGTCTGCCAATTCCTTGATTGTTACTATTTATGGTCGGAATAACATAATCCATAAGCCTTGGTTGAGGCCGAACTGGATTTGGATTTGGATTTTTAACTCGGTTTTGATCGTCAACCATCCTTCTTACTTGTCTCTTATTTTTCCGTTTCCTTATCCTACCAAATCATTCTATTTCTGATTCGAAAGACGCCAAACTTTCTCCCAAACTACGCGTACTTGGCATGCACCCTAGAAAGAAAACTCAATTAATAAGCCAGAAAAATATGTTAATAACAAGATATAATTTCTAAAATAAAAAAATAAAAATAAATGCAAATGACATATAAAATATAACTGCCCCATTCTTAGCAGTTTTAATCTCTAAAACGCACTTGCCCTTCCCCGGCAACGGTACCAAAAACTTGTTCACCACTTTTCTACTGATAAGTTTAATAACTTATTCGCAAGATTTTAGCTTTAAAGTATAGGTGTTTTCAATACCACTTATCAAATAGAAAAATGATGATAACTGCAAGTATACAGTTGCGATATAGTTTTAAAAGATATCAATCCCACAGGGAAGGAACCAGCTCTAAAGATCAACAAAAGAAATAGAACAAAAGAAAATAATGTAACTTAGTTTGGAGGATTGGAATAATGGATGGATAGACAAATGTATGAAAGATTAGAAAAGATAAAAAAATATAGATATTCCCTACTAACAAGTATAGCAAAGAAAACTTGTAAGGTCATCAAAGATATTACGTTCACTAGATTAATTTAACAGATTCCGTTCTAAACACTCAAATATTCAATTATTCACCGCGGAGCAACACATGAAATGACTTTTCTAAATCTAGTGAAAATGAACCTGGATAACAATATTACTATGCTTAGTACGGGTCGCTCTCACATAGCCATATTTAGCAAGTTACCATTCCAAAAATGTTGGCTCACTAAATAGCATTTTAATCACAGATCTAGTGATTATACACAATCTTGTTAACCCTGAAACTACTCTTAAAGTTAACTCAAAAGCATATAACTTGATTAATATAAAAGACTCAACACGAAATACACATTATGAGAGCTAGACAAATCATAAACTTTGAAATAGAAAGTATAAGTAGAAAGAAAAGCAAAGTTGTAAGGTATGCAAGTGAAAGCTAAAGTTGATCAAACCATATCCACTCTTTAATAGGAGTCGTCAATTCTTGCAATTCTTGCATCTGCTTTGAATTCAGTCTCGACTCGTACAGAACCTCCGCTAGGATGCTATTCTTTGTGAATATCGAACAAACGAATATTGAAGAATGAAAAATTTTATTGATAAGTGATTTGCAATTACACTTATAAAACAATCACTAGAATATGTAGAGAAATCTAGTGATCAAAATAGGATTTGAATCACTTATACATTTTCTTGCTAACACTTATGAATGTAGTGAAATCTAGATATTTTTATTCTCTATCTATGCACATACGTCTACCATTCCATTCACCACTTTTTCCACTACTTGTGGTCATGAAATTGGTGAGTTTGGAGCCCTATTTATAGAGTATGAAGGGTTACATCTATCCAAATGAAGAGTTGTGTCCATTGGTGAAAGATTGCATCACTTCTTTGTGATTGGATGAGAAAATTTATCTTTATCCATAATGGAAAGATAAATTTTCATGATTGGTTGACTTCCAAAAGCTATCTTTTCATTTGGTAGTTGATGGTGGTTAATCGTTCTTATCTGGCAGTTGATAGTTCAGAAGAGTTGACCAAGAAACCATCAAAGTTGCGATCATGAAGTACATGTCGAGGCCGTGAATACTTGGTTAGCAAATTTCTGTTCTAAAGAATACTAAGTCACGACCGTGAATGGTTGTTGCGACCGTGAATTGCCTTTTTCTTCAGAATCCTTCTTGTAACTTTACCGATCTTTGACAACTTCGCTTCTAAACCAAATCCTTAAGTTCCATGCATCTTTATGCCCCTTTTTCACTCTTTTTTCATAGATTTCCAACTTTAATCATTTTACTTCCAAGATTTACCTAGTACCTGCATTTGCATAAAAAAACAACCACATATCACATGAAATCTTTTATATGAAGTATAAAAATGACTTAAACTATGGTGTTTAATGTGCAAATTTATTATGATAATAAGTGTAATTATACATTTATCACCATGTCAATGATTCAGGGTTAAAAATTATTCATAGTCTTGGGTGTGAACTCAATATCCCTTAAGTCATACATCTCGGTGGTGACCAATTGATCCACATTCTTTTGCGTATAAAAAAGATAATCCTTAAGTGTATTCAATCTCTTGTGTATTAAGAGATCATTTTCCGAGTCTAGAGACTCAGTTGGCTAAGGAAAGAGTTTGCCCATTAATTCAAGGAAAGCTTTTTATGCTTTTTTACTCTATCATCAATACTCTCATTGATAACTTTGCAAGCTAAGTCAAGCTTTTCTCCAAGAGCATCAAGGTTCAGCATAAGTTTTTTTTCATTTTCTTTGCAACCTCATCAATAGTCTGATGATTCTATCAACCTTCTTTATCTTGTCCTGTTCTTCGCCAAACTTTTGAAACTACGTAGCTTGAGTTGCCAAAGTGGCATTCAAGCTACTTAGCTACTCTGTAGTAGCGTCTCTACTACCCTTTATCTTTCCTACTACTACATCAGTAATAACATTAGATGTGGGGATAAGATAGATGACTACATTAAGCTGAGCTGCAGAGTGGAAAAGTCCTGTTAGATACAACACCATCTTATCCACTATGATCTTCACACTTTCCTTCATAAGATGATTACAAATTGCATACAAACTTCCTTGAACCTTTTCAAATTCTTCATAATATATCGATTCAGAGGGTATACTAGAGTGACCATCAAAATAAGGAAGCTTGAGTTAGTAGCACATGGCTTACTGCTTCATCCAACTCAGTGCCAATTTTGAGAGTTGGGAATTTCTTCCTTTCCAACTCCCTTATCTGAGCCAAGATGGCTGAATCAGCCACGTCCTCTTGGAGTGGCTTGCTGCTAGAGGGGGTTGCTTCATTAGCTATAAAAAATGAATCAACAACATCCTCACTTGCTTTTCCTTGTTGAGTGGTGTTCTCAGCTTCAAGAACTTCTCCAATTAGAGCGATTGAAGGGGTAGAGATTAGTTTTGAAGAAAGGGTAGGAGTAGAAGTGTTTTGTACTGTTGAAGAAGTGGGGGTTGGTTTAAGTTTTATAGTTGAGGGATGTTAGACATAATGTATGCCCTAGAGGTAATTAGGGTGATATATCTTAGTTAGTTATAATGTACAAAAGGTTTAAGATTAATAATAATAATAATAATAAAGCCATCTTTGTTATTTATCAGTGTTTGTTTAAATTTTGTAGCTCACTGGTATCATATATATGTGTTACTACATATGTGCATTGATAAGATAAAATTAGTAACTACTTCATAGTGTGAATGTGCGAGGACATAGTGGGAGCTATGTGGTGTGAGAATTGCACACACCTATTTCTATCAATAGTCTAAATATCCCTAGTTACAGTTTCATTGAGACTAGACATCAAGGAAGCGACGGACTAGAATGTGTAGGCTTACTCCTTGGATCAGATCCAAGTAGCCGATCTCATGAGCTGAAGGTGGTACTTTGAGTTAACACATGAATGTATTCAGGTTAATACATTAGAGATCGCTGTAAGATAGACACTCAGAAATAACTATATCCATACGTTGGTGTCATGTCGTATTACAATAGTAGTACAAGTATCCTCAAACCTGAGATACTAGTTACCTTGTGTAGGAGCTGCTATAATTTGTGTCATACTTATTTATACCCTAGCGATCAGGATGATTTGGGTGATTACGAGTATAGTGATGATCACTCATTTGTAAGTTGAGTAGTCAAGATGGGATCCATCGCTCCAAATGTAGTGATATTATGGGAGATGTACCTTAAGGGTTCTTTTTGAAGAGACACACTCATAAACCTCTAATCAGAGTATAAGATTGATAGAACGAGTTTCTAGTCAATCTTGATACATTATGGAGAGTGGTGTTCTTTATGAACAAGTCTAATTCGAGGATAGCTATGGCTATTACATGAGCTGACACTTAATCCAAGCTCAATAAACTAGATGGTACTTAACCTGATGGAAGGAGTGTTTTGTATTGGTTACTATTGCAAACTTAGATCAAGTCAGAAGAATGTGATGTTTCGAGTATCGGGGGATCATACGCCTTTGCTAGAAAGCCCATTTTATTGTCTAGAGTTATCGAGTTCGATATCGATCTGGAACACTGAGTCTAAAGGTTCCTGGATGGGAAGCCAAGTTTAGGTTAACCTCTAGTGGCTTTATACTTCAAGATCCTATGAGTTAAAACACCTTTACTCTTTACCAGACTAAGTAAAGAACTTATAGATTGGGTTTATATCAAGAATATTAAGGATGTAAAAATTGTTGGATAAATTAGTAATTGGTTGGACTAGATTAATAATTAATAGGATTAAAGGAGAGTTTAGGGAAAAACTACAAGGAGAGTAGCAAGGGATTTTTCCTGTTGTGAGTGGGCCCTGTGAATACAGGTTGTTCATAAGTGGGGCCTGCACGGCTACCCCACTAGCAAAATTTGCTCGCGGCCATTTATGTGCACTGGCACTGGGCCAGTGCATGCTAGTGTGCAACAAGCCCGCAAGTGCTGCCTTAGAAATGCTTACGCAAGCCCGACTTGCTGGGGCAATGCAAGCCTTTTAGGGCTTAACTTGAAAGATGATGCACAACTTGCATATGCGGGCTGTGCGCGTCTAGCTCCTCGCACCGACCACTGGGTGGGATGGGAGAAATCCCATCCCATGTTGGAAAAAGAGGGGAGCTTTTTGCTCCCCTCCCACTATAAATAGTGGTCCCCTTTCTCCTTTTCCACTCACATCAGTTTAGCCTTCCTTTTGAGTTTGACATCTTTCATCGCGAGATTTTTGTGAGATTTTCCACGAGTTTCTCCAACATCACAAGAATTCTTTGGAACACTTATTCAATTTTGAAGAGATCCATCTCAGTAATATATTTAGGTTAGCCTTCAAGCGGTCTAGCATCTGCTGTCTACCAACGGGCTCTTCCTCTACCAGAGCTTTTGGTCGATGAAGATCCATGTGGATCAATCATAGAGGTTCTTTTAGATTGGAAGCTAGAGTTAATGGAGTTCTGTCAAATTGCTCTAAGGGAATGTCAGACCAAAGGAAAGCATGCATCAACTAGTAATTCTCTTTACTTGGACACTATGTTTCTTTTAATAAGTTGTATAAACCTATATGCATCTATGGAATGTTTCAACATAGATTATATCAATCATGGCATGCTTAAGAGATCCTTTAAGGTTAATTTTAAGATTTGAAATTCTGCCTTGCGAGTTTACATGTTCAATTACTACCTTAATTAACAAATAAGAATGATGGCACTTAGACTGTTTTGAGTAGGTGAAGAGTGGGTGGTCTTTTCTTCGGAATGGGTTAGAGAAGAAGGATTTTAAGCTAGGGAATTTACAATGGAATGTATTTGAGAAGAAGAACTTACAATAGAAGGTATTTGAGAAGATGAATTCACATTAGAAGTAGGTATTTTGTAATTTGTGGAAGGAGGAATTTTAGGATTTACAGAAGAATTGGGTGAAGGATTTACAGAATAAATAGGGGTAGGATTTTCAGGTACATGAGGGTTGGTTGATTGACCCAAGGATGGGTCAACCTCAGGTAACTCAGCCTGAGTTGGAAGAGTCTCAGTCTGATTGTGAATTAGGCTAGGGATGTTAGAACTTGGAAGAGCAGATTCATCCTAATTGATGATTTCCACATCATCAGCATCCTCATCACTACTCACTACTTGAATGTTCTTCTTGGAATACTGAGTGGCAGATCACTTACGTTGAGTGCCCCTTGACTTAGAGATAACTTCCTCCACATGAGCAGCAGCACTAGGATTGATGGTTTCAGGGTTCTATTTGCTTTTCTTAGAGCTTCCTTATCCTGCATCATCCTCAACTTCATCAAGCTTGTGATTTTTCTGAACTAGAGTTTCCCCTTTCTCTCTAGAATCTTCCTCTTCTTTAGCCCTTTATTTCGCCTCAAAATCTTCAAAGCATGAGTTTTCAACTTCATTATGTTTCTTTGCTTGCTTGGGTTAGTGTATGTCCTACCCTTAATTTTCTGGGCTTGCTCTAACCCTTTGACTAGAAACCTTGAGGTGGTAGAAATTTTCTCTAAGTGAGTAGAGAGGGGAACATCATTTGTGGTTCCCTAACTAGAGTCTTCAAAATTGACCTCAAAGGCACCCTCATCTTCCTTCAACACATCTATAGGGAAGACAGTTGGTTCCACCTTTGCCTTCTTCTACTTAAGGTTTTGAATCTTGGTGTAACATGTATGAATTTGTTTGTTCTTCAACTTACTAAAATGCCTCATGTCCAACATCTTCATTAGTGGGACCATTATTTTGCTTGGTCCATCTACAAAGGGTGAGATATCCATCCTCATGGCCTTCATAGGGGCGGTGATTAGATAATCGTAATTGTAGACGGTAGTTACTTTGGTTAAGTGATGAAGAATCAACACCGGCCAGTTAAGTTGCTTACCTTCAACCATATGGTAGACCACGCACCTCTCAAAGTATGTGCAACTACTTAAAGACCAAGTCATGGGCAAAATCAACTTCACCAGCAGCTCGTGGCAAGCGCTTACCTCCCAACTCATCCCTGAAGCAACTATTTATCTAGATCTGTAATCAGTAGGGAGTTCCCAATCCTTAGGGATAACAACTTGCTCTTCATCTCCAGTACTTCTTAGAGAAGTGCCTTTAATTTCATGTGAAGAAGACTACCCATAACCTTTGCACAGATTAGGTGGAAAACATTGTTCATTTCCACCATCAATACATCATTGTACCCCTAAATGGAGTAAAGGTTTCCGTAGAAGCTTTCAATCAATCTTTTGATTGCTGGACCTGCTAACAACAAAAATTGACAAGGTTTTGCTTCCTAATAATGAATTTGTTCTTCAGCAACAATGAGCGGACAACGTTCTACCGGCGCGGTCGCTGCGAGGCGTAGTCCCTTTAAGATAGGGAGTGGGGTTTTCGAAAACAGATTGGTTTGTTTTGCTATGGAATGGATTCCAAAAACTCGAGGCCTAAACCTCTAGCCTACGTTATACAAAGTTGCCACCCGGATCAGCTCTTCCGGGAAAGTCGGTGCAGCCTAGATCCGTTAAGCCTAAATGATACCATAGTATAGAGATTCGGGTTCGGATGAGTTTGCTTACTTCGTCATTGTTTAAGTCATATTTGGCAACTGGCTACCATTTTCCAATATTATGATATCCCATTCTAAATCATTTTCAAGTTATATTTAGCATGCATACGAAAAGCAATAAATAGGTGTGGAAAGTAAACACGTAGCAAAGTAAATGCGCCTAATCTAGGGGGGATTTTTTTTACATATTTTGGGGATGGGGAATATAAAATTGCCTAAATACAAGAGATCTAGAGGAATGAATACATCAATATCCTATTATACAACCGATCTAACAAATACATAATTTTTATTAAAAAATTCAATATCCGAAGGAAAATAAATCCTAACATACATCTAATCTAATCTACCTACATCCACAAAGGTTAGTACGAAATATTTCAGAACACAAATACATGCCAGTGCACCAAGTATGTTCAATTTTAATATTTGGAAGACCTGTGTGGCCTAGTTAAATAAATAGTGCCAACAAAGGCTCATGGTTTTCGTTGTAAAAATGATTTATTTTTATACAAGTATGTTACTCATTTTATTAATGAAAATGCTGCATGTGAATTTTATCGGGTTGGATATCCGAGAACGAGGTTCCCTTCTTAGAGGTTTCCTAAATTAAACTTAATTATTTACGAATAAATAAATGTAATAAATAATTCTAGGCCCATGAACATAATCATGATATATTTATGTGAACAAATTATTCAAATACAGTAATAATTTTACTCCGGTTAAGAGGAAACCGGTATTCAAATTTTCTCTCGGAATATATCCAAAAGATTAATAAAAAATTATTATATTAATCATGATATATTTATGTAAACAAATTATTTTTGTTAATTAACCCATAATTAATGCATAATTAACCCATAAAGAGGTAACGCTAATGTCAGTATTGCAAAAATATTTGTAATGTCGGTACCGACATTATGGATCCAGACCTGCAGAAAACATAAAAAAGCAGAAACAGCAAAAGAAAAATACGAAACTTCAAACGATCATAACTTTTGCTATACTTAACCGATTTAGATGATCTTTATCATTCTGGAAAGCTCAAGATGTCTAGAATATGTTTATGTAAACAAAATACTAAAACAGATTTGAAGTCATACCGCAATTCAAGAATAACAGATTGGTGTGCAAAAATGGAAATAATAAAAAAGAAAATAAAACTTCAAAAAGAAAGGCGTATAAATGAAAGCATAAACTCTAGGAACTCAGAGTCTTACTCCGTAGTCGAGAATCCACTTTTTCAAGATCCGTAAAGCTCCTCCAGGAAACCCTCCTTGTTTCTTTGGTTGGTTGACAAGGTAGTTTGGCTTGAGAAAATCGAGTAATGGGGCAAGAGTTGCTCGACAAACTTAAAGTGAAATGATTTTTGTGTAGTTAGGAATTATGTTTATGAATTCTTTATTAAATTTTATTGATTCAAAACTTAACAAACGTGATGGAAAGTAGCTTAGTCATTCATATGAACTAAGGACATGAAAATCTAAACTTTGTTAAAGGAACTCTTTTTCCTGGAAATATACTGATATTCTCTATCTTTTATGGTGTTCTTTCTCTTCCCAATTGAAGAATGTGAGCCTCCTTTTATAGTGAGCTCCCTTCAATCCAAGTTAAAAAGCCTACACTTAGGCTTTTTTACATTCCCCACTTTCTCTCCATTAATGTCCCATCCATCGTTATGGATGGCCATTTCCAGCCACCTTAACAGTGTGGAAGGTGATTGGTGTCAAATAGTGGAGTTATACCAATAATTTCTGGAATTTTGCAATTATTGTACTGCTACTGCCATATCGACATCGATACCGATGTCACAAAATGACATCAGTACAGACTTAACATCGATACCGATATCATTACATTGGTACCGATGTTAAGTGACATTGGTACCGATGTTAGTTACATCGGTGTCAATGTTAGATTTTTTGTCAGAATTTGGTACAAATTGGACTTGGTTACTGATGAAGCGGCCTAAAAAAATATCTATGGTTCATAAGAAACGAGGAATGCTACTCCCGAGGACCTCTGAGACCCTGTCAAAGTGGAAGACTAGCTAAGGAAAATAAATAACAACTTCATCATTGAACTTGCGAGTGAGGATTAAAATCCCGTGCTCACAGGCTGCCCCTCGTGGGATCACTGCTGATATGAGATTAGTATAGTCCCACGATTGAATGAGTAGTGGAGTTCAAAAATGATACCTGACCAGTCACGGTTGGCACTTCCCGGTGTGGGATCTTCGTGATTAATCCAAGGCTTTTTGTTACAGAGTAATGTTGATGCGAATAGTCTCTCCGTGCTCCTTGTGAGTTACCTGTTCGTCAATGGTTTCCCCTTATTTCTCGACTTTCTGCTTGGTAAGGAAAGGTTTGGAAAGGGTATAGACTGTAGGAAATTCGTTAACTGTAACAAGTCATGAAAAGGTATGAACTGTAGTAAGTCCATTGAATGTAATAAATCAAGAAAGGTGTAGACTATAATAAGTCCATTGACTGTAATGAGTAACGAAATGTGTGGACTGTAATAGGTCCATTGGCTGTAAAAAGTTGAAATATATGGATCGTTACAGGTTCATTGACTGTGATAAATCAGGAAAATGAGGACCGTAATAGGTCCATTGACTGTGATAAGTCAGAGAATGTGGACCATAATAGGTCCATTGACCGTAATAAGTCAGAGAAATGTGGACCGTAATAGGTCTGTTGACTGTGGTAAGTAGGGGAAACATTGACCGTAATAGGTCCGTTGATTGTGGTAAGTCCGGGAAATGTGGATCGTAATATTTCCGTTGACTGTGGTAAGTCAAGGAAATGTGGATTGTAATTTGTCCGTTGACTATGGTAAGTCATAAAAATGTGGACCGTAGTAGATTGATTGACTATGATAAGTCAAGGAAATGTGGACCGTAATAGGTCCGTTGATTGTGGTAAGTTGGGTAAATGTGGACCGTAATAGGTCTATTCACTATGGTAAGTTGGGGAAATTTGGATCGTAATAGGACTGTTGACTATGGTAAGACATAAAAATGTGGACCTTAGTAGGTCAAGTGATTGTAATAAGTTGAAAAATGTGGACCGTAATAGGTCCAGTGATTGTAATAAGTCAGAAAATCTGGACCGTAATAGGTCTAGTGGTAGAAAATCTTCTGTTGCAGCTTAATTCTGCAAAACAATAAAGAAAAGAAAAGCAAAGTATAAAAAGTTAACATCAGTACCGATATAGGTAATATCGGTATCAATGTCGCAACCCCAGGAACAGAATGTATAAATTCCAGAAAAATTCCATCTTTTTCCATTCTTTCTCATTTTCAAATTTTCTTTCTAAATCCTCTTTTCTTCCCTTTTTCAACGATAATCCAACCGCCACCTTGAGGACTAAGATTAAAGGCAAGAAGACCCGCAACATTGCCGCCTCCTCTCTCCCCGTTCATCCGGCAAATCCGTTACCCCGGTCATGCTCCGTGGCTCGAGGATATGGTTTCGATGCTTTGGATGAGTTCGTGGGCTATTCACTTACTTCTCCCATCAACTCCCTATCCCGAGGGTTCACGAGCATGTCTCGAATGTCCAGGTAATCCGAGAATCCTTCGTTTTCCCCTTTTTTCTGATTTTAGATTTTTTAAAGTTTTAGGCAAAAATTTGGATTAGAACCGATTTTGTGTGGATTTGGTCCATGAATAGGTAGTATTTAGGGTCATTTGGATGTTTAGAATGTTTAATTTCATGAAATTTGGCTTTTTTGGGATAATTTTTTGCCAGAAAATCATGAAAGGGAAAGGTTGTTGTTTCTACAACCTTAACATCGGTACCGATGTTAGGGTTGCACACCTAACATCAATGGCGATGTAAGGTTGCAAACCTAACATCGGTACCAATGTTAGGTTTGCAATCTAACATCGGTATTGATATTAAGCAACACCGACACCTATGTTAGCTCTGGCAACTTGTTTTTTCATCTTTTCTTCATTTTTAACTTATGTTTATGATAAAAAATGCTAATTTCCTACATATTCACTTCTGCCTTAAGATAAAATTTAGATTTACGGGCTTGGTTGTTCCCTCTTTTGTTGATTTTGTGGGGTAAAGTAGTGTCGTGGATGTAATAATGACCACTTCTTTTGCTTTCTTTTTGCAGCTTTATTGTTTTGTGAATACGACTGGGATTCGCACTCTAAGCTCCTGGTGGGCCAGGATATGAAAAGATACAGATCTGGAGGTGGCCATCTGGGCCACTAGTTTTGGGGGTATCGTGAGCTTGCTCTCGATCAGATGCTTCATTTATCGCATACTGCCCTTACTGCTGTGGTGGATCACTGCTCGAAGATGATGCACACCTTTCATCTACCGGTTGGCGAGCTGATAATGACTCCTTCTGATGTCATAGCTATGACAGGTCTAAGCTAGGATGGGTTAACTATTGACTTTGACTTCTTCCTTGATCGGTTTCCTACCTTGACTTGAGTGGCGAGCAGGGTAGAGGAGTTATTTGGAGTATTTCCTCGTGATGGAAAGTTGGTGTATGGCGACCTCTACAACTACTACGAGAGGATTCTACAAGATCAATTACGAATTGATATTGTTGATTGAGCACTTTCATTATCAGCCTCCTGTCCATCATCTTTTTTCCCCTATCATCCAATAAGATCAATTATGGATTGATATTGGCTGTTGAGGATGTTTCAAACACCCCGAGTTGGAACTGGCCTTGAGCCATACTCGAGTAAATGTACAATGGCTTGGATTATACTGTGAGGGAACAGAATAAGACCCTCAAGCTCAGTTACCTCCTCCTTCAGATACATGTTTATTTTTATTTATGGATTACATTTGTACAACCGTGATTCTTGTACTGACATAGTTAAATGTATTTGTTTTATAGATTTGGGCTCTTGCTTATCATGTCCTCCCTCCCCCTATGTTCGAGGATGCCCCGGAGCTAGGTGTTGCCTTCATCACCCGATGGTGCTGTCAGGTGAACGGTTTGCGCAAGTGGAGGACAAGCTATCGCGAGTGCATCCGCCATATCTCCCATTACCAGGTACTCTGTTTCTTCCTTAGAACTTTGATTGTTATTCCATTTTTTCTACACAACAAGTTGATGATTAACTTGTCATTTTTTCCATTTTCACGGTTATGCAGATTAAGGAGGATCCTTGGCAGGTCATGCCCAATTAGGAGGATGTCCTAGCGATGAGGAAGGATGTGGATGATTGCCACTTTCTCTTGGAGAGCCTATGGTCTTTTGTATGGTATTTCTAAGAGCAAATCCAGGATTGGAAGACTTGTACTGTAGCTGCTCACCCCGTACCTCCTCATCCTCCGATGGGTGTTTTTAGCCTCATCTGACGATCACGACTCTAACTGATTGTATAAATTTCGTTGAGGGGAATGGTGTGGTGGTTGAGTGTATTAACTGTGACTACCAGAATCACATGACTTTGCTCTTGCCACCTTATCCTCGATTTTAGCATGATGACATTAAGTTATGACATCGCCATCATGCCGAGGTCCTCCTCCGTAGGGCCGCGATGGGACTACTTGATGACGAGGACGAGGAGGATGAGGATGATGATGATGTTGGTGATGACCAGGGTGGTGATGACCACAGTGGCCCAAGCGGAGATATACATGATGTGGATGCCTATTACAGTCCCGCGACTCATACTTCATAGCCTTCTCAGGTTAGCACTCCCTGGGCATGACTTTCTTTTTATCATACATGTCATTCTCTTCATTTTTTTTATTGATCATTGACCTGGTTCGTGTGTTTGTAGATGGGCGGTGGCAAGCATGACCTTGCTAAGGCTAGGCAATCCACGAGCCCCTCCATGCTGCCTCCAGGTATCGTGGAGGGCTGGGTGGCTACTCCTATGGATGCTGCTTTCTCTCTCCTCTCTCTAGTCGGGGACACTACTCCCGTGAGCTTCCTACCAGCCATCATATCCTGGAATTCATCCCCTAGGACACTAATCATGTGAGATCCTTTCTTCCCATGCTTCTTCTCGTTTTAGTTTACCTTTACGCTGACATTTCACTTTGCCAGGTTCGATGAGACGAGGCGAAGAGGATGGCGCACCAGTACATGTCAGCCAGGGATCTAATTATTGCGCAGAGTAGCACTGCCGGGGTAAGACTTTCCACTTTTGCTCTTTCAGTTTTCACTGGTTACCTGTGTGATAATACTTCATGCATGATGTGATTATGATGTAATGATGGATTGTGTATGCATGACATGATATATGATATTTAATGCCAGGTTTTGCTCACGTTGGAGCACTAGGCTTGATCTACTACGGAGGGTAGAGCTCGGGAGCTGGGGGATCAGCTGGCATTGGCGCAGCAACATATCCGGAGGACGGAGAGGGCTCTCTCATGGGATAAGGGCAAGGGCAAGGGGTGAACGATAACCGGGGTCAGGAGTACTAAGTTTTAGGATTGGGCCTTCGCCAAGTAGTTGAGGAGGATGAAGGCAGCCGATATTAGGGAAGAGGCGTCTGGGGGATCAATTCTCTGTCCTGAGGCTTCCGAGGATGATATGGATCATGAGAGCAGGATCCAGGAGTCTCTTGGTATAGAAGAGGAGGACTCAGACGGATCGGCCAGTAGTAATTAGGCTTCTTGTAGGTAGCTGGCCAGTGTGGCCTTTTTAGCGCAGCTTTTAATGTACTTTCATTTTACTTTACCTCTGATACATTAGGGTTTGTAAAATTTTTCCACATATATGTGATGCCATTTTTCTTTTACCTTTTGTGATTAAATGCCCGGGTGACGCGTGAGTGATTAAGGGAGGAAAATAGGCTAAGTCCTTAAGATAATAGATGAATGATGTTATTTATTAAAGAATAAAACTAATTGAGTTTTGCCTAGAATATACCAATGTGGTAAAATTCTATCAGATTTATCCATCTTTTCTTTCTCCTAAGTAAAAACTATTGCATTGTAAGATGTTTACTTATGATGTTTCAACCATTGGCATTCATGCACATAAATATTTTCAGCAGGAAATGATATATTTATTGATGAAATGAATAGAAGTGCAAATGTTTCAAGTGATCTGACTCTTGTCATTAGCTAGCCCTCTCAAATTTTCTAACTAATGAGTTTATTCTTCACTCATTGTCGTAAGATTTGCCTAAATCACCCTTTCAAGTTTTCAACTCAGCTGACTATCTTATTTTGCAAAAAAAGGCCCTAATTTTTTCTCAACCAATAGAGCGTTAGCTAACGGGCTTATTTGCATGTCTATTTTTTTTGTTTTGTACTGCTTTTCTAAATTTATTTCTTTTCCTAAATGTGGTAGCACTTAAGTTTGTCTTAAATTGATAGGGTTGACAAATTTGTTGCTAGATAAGTGTATAATTACACTTATTATCACTATAATTTTACACATTAAACACTATAGTTTAAGTCATTTTTTATACTTCATATAAAAGATTTCACGTGGTAAGTAGTTGTTTTTGGTGCAAATGCAGATACTAGGTAAATCTTGGGAGTAAAATTATCTAAAGGGAATTCTATGTAAAAAGAGTTAAAAAGGTGCGAAAATATGCGTAGAACTTAAAGATTTGGCTTAAGATTGAAGCTATCAAAGATTGGTGAAGTTGCAAGGAGATTTCTGAAGAAAAACTCAATTCACGATCGCGACAATTGTTTGCTGTCGCGACTAGATTTCTCTATATTCTCATGCGATTGTCGTATAAGTGTACTTGCAAATAACTTATCAATAAAAATTTTCATTCTTTAATATTCATTTGTTCTATATTCGCAAAGAATAGCATCCTAGCAGAGGTTCTGTAAGGGCCGAGACCGAATTCAAAGCAAACGCAGGAATTGCAGGAATTGACGACTCCCATTAAAGAGTGGATACGGTTTGATCAACTTTAGCTTTCACTTGCATACCTTATAACTTTGCTTTGCTTTCTACTTATGCTTTCTATTTCAAAGTTTATGATATGTCTATATGTCATAATGCGTATTTCGTGTTAAGTCTTTCATGTTAATCAAGTTATATGCATTGGAGTTAATTTTAAGAGTAGTTTCGGGGTTAACAATATCATGTATAATCACTAGATCTGTGATATAACACTGTTTAGTGAGCCAAAATTTTTGGAATGGTACTTTGCTAAAAGTGGCTATGTGAGAGCGACCCGTACTAAGCATAGTATTGATGTTATCCAAGTTTATATGATAGTCTTAATTCGTTTGCACTAGATTTAGAAAAGTCATTTCATGTGTTGCTCTACGGTGAATAATTGAACATATGAGTCTTTAGAACTGAGTTTGTTAGATTAGTTTAGTGAACAATAACAACTTTATTGAACTTGCATTCTTTCTCTGCTATCCTTATTTCGTAGGGAAAATCTACATATTTAGATTCTCTAATCTTTCATACTTATATTTACTCATTTTTCATTCTAACCCTTCTTTCCTAAAACTTTACCTCATTATATTTTATTTTCCTTATTTTATCTTCCTTGCTGATCTTTAGAGCTAGCCCTTCCCCGTGGGATAGATATCTTTTAAAACTACATCGCAACTGTATACTTGCAGTTATCATCATTTTTCTATTTGATAAGAGGTATTGATAACACCTATATTTTTTGCGAACAAGTTTTTGGTGCCGTTGATATATAAACAAATCTTGTGAACAAACTATTAAACTTATCAGTAGAAAAGTGGCGAACAAAGATTCACAAAGAATAGCATCCTAGCTGAGGTTCTATACGAGTCGAGACCAAATTCAAAGTAGACGCAGGAATTGCGGGAATTGACGACTCCCATTAAAGAGTGGATACGGTTTGATCAACTTTAGCTTTCACTTGCATACCTTATGACTATTCTTTATTTTCTACTTATACTTTCTATTTCAAAGTTTATGATATGTCTATGTGTTATAATGAGTAATTCGTTTTGCGTCATTTATATTAATCAAGTTATATGCTCTCGAGTTAACTTTAAGAGTGATTTCGGAGTTAACAAGATTGTGTATAATCACTTGATCTGTAATTATAACGGTGTTTAGTGAGCCAACATTTTTGGAATGGTAACTTGCTAAATATGGCTATGTGAGAGCGACCCGTACTAAGCATAGTATTATAGTTATCCAAGTTCTTATAAGTTTCATAATTTGTTTACCCTAGACTTAGAAAATTCATCTCGTGTGTTACTCTGCGGTGAATTATTGAATATTAGGGCATCTAGAACCGTATTTGTTGAAGTTATCTAGTGTATGAAATATTCTTGATGATTTTGCATGTTTTTCTTTGCTAAACTTGTTCTTAGGGAATATCTATATATTTTTCATCTTCTCTAGTCTGTTCATTAATCTATCTATTCATCTATCTATCATCTAAACCCTCCAATCAAAATTACCTATTTTCGTTTAACCCGTAACTCTAGTTGGTCTTTAGAACCGAATTCTTTCCCTATGGGATCGATATCTTTTAAAACTACATCAAAACTATATACTTGCAGCGGTCACCATTTTTCTATTTTGATAAGTGGTATTGACAACACCTGTTCGTATTTTGAACTTTTATCTTATCGGTAGAGAAGTGGGGAATAAGGTTTTTGGCTTCATTACAGAATATAAGCCCTCAGAATTAGTAGAGACAAAACCTTGTGATCAATAAGTCTGTGTGTTATAACGAGTATTTCATCTTGCTTTACTTATATTAATCAAGTTATATGCTTTAGAGTTGACTTTAAGAGTGATTTCGGGGTTAACAAGATTATGTATGATCACTGGATCTGTGATTATAACACTGTTTAGTGAGCAAACATTTTTGGAGTGGTAACTTGCTAGATATGGCTATGTGAGAGCGACCGTACTAAGTATAGTATTATTGTTATCCAGGTTCTTATATGTGTTATAATTCATTTACCCTAGATTTAAAAAAGTCATTTCATGTGTTGCTCTGCGGTGAATTATAGGATATTTGGGAGACTAGAACCGAGTTTGTTGAAGTTATCTAGTGTTTAAAACAACTTTGATTACTTTGCATATTTGACTCTACTTTACTTGTTCTTAGGGAATATCTATATGATTT
>CATIWQ010161650.1:0-42873 GCA_949673415.1 Euphorbia schlechtendalii | reverse complement strand
TAACATGAAATACGCATTATGACACATAGATATATCATAAACTTTGAAATAGAAAGTATAAGTAGAAAGAAAAGCAAAGTTGTAAGGTATGCAAGTGAAAGCTAAAGTTGATCAAACCGTATCCACTCTTTAATGGGAGTCATCAATTCCCGCAATTCCTACGTCTGCTTTGAATTCGGTCTCAACTCGTACAGAACCTCCGCTAGGATGCTATTCTTTATGAATATTGAAGAAACGAATATTGAAGAACGGAAACTTTTATTGATAAGTGATTTGCAATTACACTTATACAACAATCACTTATACATTTTCTCGCTAACATTTATGAACGTAGCAAAATCTAGATATTTTTACTCTCTATCTATGTGACACACTTATCACTCATGCCACACCACATAATCCACATGAAATTTTTTGAGTCTTGAAGCCTATTTATAGAGTACGAATGGTTGCGTCTATCCAAACAAAGAATCGTGTCCATTAGCGAAGAATTACACCGCTTCATTGTGATTGGTTGAATTGGTTTGATCTTATCCACAATGGAATGGCAACTTTTAATGATTGGTTGACTTATAAAAGGTGTCTTATCATTTGGCGGTTGATGGTTCTTATCCGACGGTTAAAAGAAGAGAAGAGTTGATCAAAAAACCATCAAGGCCATGACTGCAAATGATTGTCGCGACAGTGAATACTTGGTTGGCAACTTTCTATTATCAAAGTTAACAAGTCGCGACCGCGATATGTGTGTCATTATCGTGACATGCCTTTTTTCACATGATTCTGCTTTCAATTTCTACCAGTCTTTGACATCTTCGATCCTTTACCAAATCCTTAAATTCCATGCATCTTTTTGCACCCTTTTCACTCTTTTTTCATAGATTTCCAACTTTAATCATTTTACTTCCAACATTTACTTAGTACATGCATTTGCATAAAAAACAACAACATACCATGTGAAATCTTTTATATGAAGTATAAAAATGACTTAAACTATAGTGTTTAATGTGTAAAATTACCATTATAATAAGTGTAATTATACACTTATCATCCTCCACCCACTAGAACCTGGAAAACCCCTAATGAGGAATCATCGGTTGGAGCTATGCTTGTGTAAGAACATGAAGATAGGAGTGAGCATGCAGTCTATTACTTGAGCAAGAAATTACTCGAATATGAGTCACGCTACACCCTGGTGAAGAAAATCTACACGACGATGTTTTGGTTAACAAAGAAGCTACGCCACTACTTTCAATCTTATCAAATAAAAGCTGTTGCGAAGATAGACCCGATGAAGTACTTATGCTTATCACCAAAGCTCGCTATCAAACTTTCAAGATGGTTATTACTTATCTGAATTTGACATTGAATATGTAACCAAAAAAGTCATAAAGGGACGAGCAGTTGCCGAATTTTTTGCCAATCAACCCTTAAACTCTGATTACGTTTAAAATATAGAATTCCCAAATGAACAACTAGTATTGGTTGAGGACACTCGTACATAGTGGAAAATGTTCTTCGATGGTACAATGAACAGAAATGGAGTCGGTCTAGGTGTTGTCCTGATAACCCCGCAAAATGAAGTCATACCTCTTTCCAAACAATTGGAGTTCCTTGTAACAAATAATGGTGCCGAATACGAGGCTTGTTTGTTTGGTTTGGAAGCACTCAGGAAGGCGTGAGCAAAAGAAGTGTCAGTAGTTGGAGACTTAGCTCTTGTTATAAAACAAGTTATTGGTGATTGGAAGATAAGAGAAGAATCACTTCGCCCTTATGTGGAAGTAGTATGGAAGGCCTCACAAAAATTTTCCAAATGCATTTTTAAACACGTACCAAGAGATGAAAACCAAATGGCATATGCACTTGATACACTAACGTCCATGTGGGAATGCCCCCAAACTCAATCCATTAAGCCAGTTGTCCTACAAACAGCCAAAGAACCCTTCTACTATCTTCTAGTGGAAACAGAGGATGAGCAAGCCAATGGTAATTGGTTCTTTGACAATGTCAAATTTTTGCGAACCGGGGAATACTCATAAGGTTCAACAGACTCAGAAAGAACTTCATTATGGTGGTTAGCAATCCAACTTTGATTAGTAGATGGGGACCTATTCAAACGAACACTAGAAGGGATGTTATTGAGATGTCTTACTGAACATGAGTAACTGCTGATCATAAGGCGAATGCATGCAGGAGATTGTGGGTGACACATGAATGGGATGACACTGGCCAAGAAAATATAATGCCAAGGGTATTACTGGATAACAATGGTCTCAGATTGTATATCAGATGTGCGAAAATGCCATGAGTGCCAGATTTACGGGGATATCAGTCATCTACCTCCATTCGAGATCCATAGCTTATCTACTCCTTGGCCATTCTCAGCGTGGGGCATCGACATCATCGGTGAGATTCGGCCGAGCTCGATTAATGGACATCGGTTCATTGTAGTAGCAGCCGACTACTTTTCAAAATGGGTAGAAGATAAATCTTACACCAATATCACCACTAAGAAGATGGCCAAGTTTGCAAAAAAGCATATCTTCACTCTATATGGTATCCCACATCACATTGTATCGGATAATGGGGTTCAATTCCAAGGAGCTACATTAGGCCTAATGGAGAAATGTGGGACTAAGCACCATCGATCATCACCATACAGGCCACAAGCCAATGGGGCAGTAGAGGCGGCCAACCAATCGATCAAGAAAATCTTGAGCAAAATGGTTGTTACCTACAGGGATTGGGCTGACAAATTTCCATTCGCAGTATGGGGATACAGAACAAGTGTCAAAACTCCCACTGATCAAACCCCTTTCTCGTTAGTGTATGGGATGGAAGCAGTTTTACTGGTTGAAATGAAAGTAAAATCGCTCCGAGTGGCCTTAGAGGCAAGACTAGAGGAGTCAGATTGAGCAAGGGCCAGATTTGAACAGTTAAACATGATAGATGAACAACGTCTAAAGGCATTAGATCATTTGCAGATGTACTAACAACGCATGGCTAGGGCGTACAATAATCGAGTTAAATTCAGAAGCCAACCGTTGAAAGTGGGAGACTTGGTTCTGAAGCAAATGAGACCCTCAAATGTGGATATATGGGGAAAGTTTCGCCCAAACTGGGAAGGTCCTTATGTCAAAAAGAAAATCTTGAGCAAAGGAGCCGCCAAGATTATGGATATGGATGGAAATGAGTTCGTCAATCCAGTCAATCAAGAAAGCTCAAGTGCTACCTCGTGTAAAAATAAAAGAAGCAAATCTACAAAAGCGGTACACCAAAAAAGAGAAAAAACTAGTCCGCTCGATGGCACTTGGCTACCCGGGCAACAATTAGGACCATTCTTGTGTAAAAGTAAAAAATGTCCGTTGAGTTGAAAACCCATGAAGGGTGGCTCAGGCAAAAGCTAGGGCATTGTGAGGAATAGAGGGATTGCGAGTTAGAAAACCTATTATAGGCTAACTGGTGGAAAGATTTGAATCATTGGAAAACTTGTACCCTTTTTTAAAGTCGTTCAATGAAATGTGTTATGCAAAGATTTATGTTTATGTTTATATGAATGTGTACATATAGAATATCACGAGTAAACAAGATAAATTTTGATAAAATTTCATAATGTCAAAACAATTCAAAAACAAACCAAACACAAGACTTAGAAAACAAATGTCAAAGTCTGTGGCAAAGAAATATGGAGCTAAGGATGCCAATCACTCCACCGAACATGCTTCCTGGAAGTGTGAGGAAGGGGGTCTCAACTGTCTTCATCCCTCTCCCACTCGCGGGATACCCTAAGGTGCTAATCAACATCTGGGAGACTCTTGATCTTGCTAAGCCAACCGCGATAGAACTCGTCGATCTTAGTGGTCTCCAGGTAGTGTAATCTAGCATAAGAACTCAAGCACGCTCCTAAAGCCTCCGTATTAGGTGTGTCAGGACCAAAGTCATGAAAACGAATCAAGCATAGGAGCCTAAGAACTCTTTCCTGACTTCCATACTGCCTACACAGGCGGGAAGGAGAATAGGAAGTGACGCCAAATAACCCCATCAGCAATATGCCAGAGTCATGAATGTTTGTAGCCACAAATGGAATCTCCAACCAAGGGCTAAGCTAGCGGACCTCATAAGCTCGATAGGATCCTAGAGTCTCAACCCAAGCCTCTTCACTCAGGGAGCGATGGTCTTTCCTAACGAAGCCTTTAGGACCATAAGGCGAAGGAAGGTACCGAGCCTTCCCAAAGCAAAGATCTGCGATCAAGCGAAGCTTCTCCAACAACCACACCTACACAAATCTCATTTAAATAAATAGCGAAGATCATAAAGATAAAGGGGTAAAAAGGAAAATTACCTCGAGTAAGGTAAAGTGATCTCCCGCTAAGTCCGGGTTCACTGAAGTAGCATCTAGATGAACCAAGCTCTCAGCTAATGCCAAAGTCGTCGGAGAAAAGCTTGTAGGGAGTGGGTTAATAACTGACAACAAATGGAAAGGGGTAACTGCTCCAACCCCATAAATGAACTCTTCCAGGAGGAATAGAACCACCATCCAGGGCCATACGAGATGAGTGTTCGGTGTAGTCTTGCACCAGCTAAGGATTGCATCAACCTGGAAACCGCCAACATCAGGGGGAGCTGATAAAAACTGCCTGCTGGACTCTATGTTCCACAAGCCTTTCAACTTATCCTCACCCCCAATTGGAAAGAAGGAAAGGTGAAAGAAAGCCTCACGAGAAATAATGGAGTAGGGTCTTTTGGAAAGGGAAGCCCCAGGATTGCATGGTACTCCTTGACTAGGGGGCAAAGCTCGAAATCAGCAAAGCGGGAGACATGGGTGGCAAGATCCCAGAACCTCAGTGTAGCACAAATTAAGGTCATGTTCACAAGCTTGGAAGCAAAATATTGAAGGCCTCATAACCCAAAACCCTCGAGCTTTCACCAATCAGGCCCCTGAACGGTGCTGAAAAAGGCCCTAAGATGATCATTATAAGTCGACATCGGAAAGAAAGGAGCTAAAGGAAATCCCTCAAGACCGGTGTTACCTACACACATTAACCACACATATTAGCATTTCATAATCACTCATTCATGCATACATGTAGAAACATCCACAAATAAACAACCAATAAAGACACAATAAGAAAGGACCCGGCACGCAGCAGCCAAAGTCCCCTACTCTTTTCATAGAATCAAAGTTTTTTTGAAATGCTACAAGGGAAGCTATCTAAAAGATCCAGTTTGAAAAAGAAGAAAATAAAACTAAAAGCTAAATAAGAGCTCCTAAGTAAGCACCACCTATGCATCATCTCCACCCACCAGATCTCGGGGCATCATGGTAGATATCTCAAAATCCTCGAGACATAGTCTCCCAGAATCACCATCAGCCGAACCAAATGTAGGAGGAGGTTGGGAAACATGAAGAAAGCTGGCGTCCCTATCTGGAGTAAGTAGCGGCCTACCATCTAGCTCGTCAAGTAAGGACTCAAGATCAAACCTAAGAGACTGAGCAAAGCCCGAGGTGCCAACTCGCACATCCGCTCGAGCTCCCTCTACTGCGGTATTCTACCGCAACAACTCCTAGTACTAGGCCTCCAAACTCTAGTGGCGAGCCTCCAAACTCTGATGACTAGCCTCCAAACTCTGATGATGAGCCTCCAAACTGTTATTATGATAATCTATACCCTAGTGGCTAATATCCAATGCTTGGAAATGACTGTTGAGCTCTTGGTAGCGCTGCTCAAACTCATCACTCCTCGTAGCCACCGCCTGCAATCATAGAAACATACCTCGAAAATAATATCATATCAATAAAAACATAACATTTCATGCACAACATATGATAGGTTGAGAAAAGGAACATACGTGAGTGATCCAGTTCTGCGAACACATCATATCCCTTAAAGAAAGGGAATGCCTAGCCACTCGGTCCATCTCCTCATGTACAACCTCCAAAAAAGAGAATAAATAAGTGTCTAAACACCCCAAAATTACTACACTACAGTTGAGGGCAAGGCGTTCAATCAAATACTCACATGAGTGGTGTCAGATGGATCATAGGCTAATGTGTGGTAGCTCGAAGGGAGAGACACTTATTGTGGGGTCCCCATAAAACCCATCAAAGAAAAAGATGTGTCAAGGGGAATCGTGAACCTCCCCTCAATAACGCCAGAGGAAGACGTGCTTGCACCCCCGGCCGAAGCATTCAAGTTGGGAACACGAGCCCTCTTCCGGTCGACCTCCTACAAGGACTAACAAATGGTCAGAAATAGCATCAATATAAATAAAATAATTAACACATTTCATACCCGACAACCTACACCGGTGCCACTGGTATCCACACTAGGATCACCAACTCCTTGACTCCCGCCTCGTGTAGGAGGTCGCACTGCCTCAGGCTGAGTTAGTGGATGAAGTGGGAGCAACCTCTAATGAATGAATGACTCATAATCTCCATGTTGATCAAAGAGCCTCACCCCGTGCTCCTCAAAGAATAAGTGCCTCTCATCGGGATCGGTGATAACCAGTTGTGCCCAGAACAGTCCGGTGGGAGGCGCGGGAGCAATGCATCTACCAGAAACTAGCATAATCCGCCAAAACTAGATGCTCTCACCCAGGTATCACTCGCGAGTCCTGGGTCCCTCCAAAATAAAGAGGCAGCGGTCCACCTCCCTCTGGATCTCCTTCACCATGTGATAGCTAGGGAATCGCCTCTAGGGGTTGTGATCCACCTAAAAGAAAAATAGCAAAGTTAAAATAGGGTGAGTTTCAAGTAAAGGATGAATGTAATCATATCTACCAAAATGAAGATTTTCACATTCTCGAGGGTCAGGTCACAAAGATACTAGTAATAACCCGTGGAGTCCAATATATCTCCCTCAAAAGATGAACAAATCCAAAGCATGCAGGGGCTGTCATCTAGAGCATCAGCAAACCGTGGGGTAGGGAGGAAGCCATAAAAGAAAACTTGTGCCTGCAAAACCAAAAAGTCAATTAAGGTTAATAAAAATAACTAATATTCATGAGTCACAAAATGAACAAACGCTACTTGGAGAATCATAGGGCACCATCGCAATGACCGCAAGTGAGCCTGAGTGACTAAGGGCAAAATATGTCTAGGATAAGATCACCCGGGGCTAGTTAAGGCCACTAACGCTGTTCAGGTCCGCTAAAGGCTCGATCAACCCATAGTTGATCTCGCTGTTCAAGACTGTGAAGAAGGTTACGCTCAATAGAGTGATCAGAAAGGAACGAACGTATGGTGGAACCTCAGCCACCGAAATAGACCGTCAACCAATCCTATACTTGAGTAACTCATTATAACGCAATGCCCGGCCTCTCGGGTCAACGCCAAGAAAGTCTCTAATACGATGACAGGAGGTGGGAGCCTTGAAGAACCACTCTCAGAAAATGTTAAAACAAATCACAAATCCAGTCCAAGGAAAACCTATGATCGCTACAACATCAAATGGGGTAATAGTAACCTCCCCAATCAGAAGATGAAAAGTGTGTGAGATGTCGCTCCACCTCTAACCCAACGGAATCGTTGTCGCATACGGCAATAATGTAGGCCGTAAAGATCGGGCTAGATCACTAAATCTAGTGGCCTCGATGGCCTGAACAAGCTTTGGTCAAGAAGAATGACGACACCAAGTTTGAACGGTAGAGTATCCACCCGTGTGGCGAAGTGTGGGGGACTACAAGTAAAGTCAAACAATACGCATTTCGGTATTAAAAAAAATATTGAAAAATAATAATAAGAATATTTTTTTTAACCGAAGTGGAGACATAGAAGGGCATCGTCGAAAAATTCTGGCGAGCCCTTGGGGCCTCACCAAACACTCTAGCGAGGGTCCCGAAGGACCCTCGCCAGAGATTCTGGCTAGGGCCAGCGAGGGCCCTCGCTAGACTTTCTAGTGAGGGTCCCAAAGGACCCTCGCCAGAAACTCTAGCAATGGTTAGAAGAGACCCTTGCCAGAAAGTTTGGCGAGGTCCCTAAGGGACCCTCACCAGAATTTGTCCACCAGAAATTTTTCCAGCGGACCTTATTTTGACTTTTTCTAATTTTCTTATACTAATCTAGACTAAAATTCCATGACATGGTTCAATTTTCAATTCAATTCTATTCCCTAAATAGTATAAAGTTGCATAAGAAAGGAAATAAAAATGTTTTCTAGTAAATACCTCGATCAGAGAGAGTGGAGCTAGGTTGGAAAGTCAGGATCCAACGTCTCTATAGGGGTAGCAGGAGTGAACCCCAGCATGGTGTCCCTCGCACTCATGCCATATGCAACATCTATGTCGACTAAAAAGATGCCAACCTCATTAGTGGGTTGAGGACTAAGGCTAGAGGGGAACCAGAGCTGCCTGCCAGCGACTTTCGATAACATCTTTTTTAGAGAGAAGGATGAGAGAAAGTGTTTAGAGAGAGAGAAAAAATGTAGAAAGTGGGGAAATAAGGAATAAGGAGTCCTATTTATAAAGAAAAAGGGTGGGCCCCACCTATTTATTCTTTTCCAATAAAAGCCTCCTAACACAATTGAGTAATGCGCGGGAGATCCTCGATATTCCCTAAACTCATTTATTTCTCAATGTTTTAATTTTTGATTGGAGGGGAAAAATTTTTTGCTCCTCATAAACTCAATCAAATAATTAGAACATTCGTTATAAAATGTATTAACGTTATATTTTCTCTAATTTGTCACAGGAAAACAACTCAATTTCCTACTAGGGAAACGTTACCAAAGAAGGAAATGATTCGGTTCGTTTTTTCAGATGACCTACTCTGGCAATTCTAACAAGAAAAGTCAAATAGAGGTCAACCCACAAGGGGCACGTAATGACCACACCGGGCCTGCCCACAAGGGGCATTAAACACCAAGTTATCTTCGAAGAAAGAAACGGATGACCGTATTAAAGCACGTCGCCCAAAAGGAAGGCCCATGTCATCACCGATCAAGGATAAAGAAGTCACCAACCGCACCGGTCAGGTATTTTTCTCGATCCCATCAATCTTTTCGTATGATCATCTTGGTTATTCAACCAGCAGTGATCGCACGAGGGGTAGCTGTAAGCATGGGATTTTGTACTAGCTCGCTTGTTCGATGATGATGACTTTTTAGGATTGTATCCTTGAATCACATAATTTTCGAATATCTAGACGTCTTCAAATGGGAGCCTTCCTCTTCTTTGAATTTAAAAGGACCTTTTTTAATATAATTATTTAATTTTTCTTTTTAGTTCAAAAATTAATTAAAAATATGGAAACACATAAAAATACCAAAAAGCACAAAAAAAACCACGATGAACCGAAATCAGGACCTGCCTTGCCAGAAATTGGCAAGGAGCCTCGCCAGAACTTTTCTAGCGAGCCACCTCACCAATTTCAGGTGAGGACCGTTAGAATTTTTGGCGAGCCTCGCCAGAATTTACTATTTTTTTTAATTTTTGGGATTTCTCCAATAAATAGTTAGAGAATTTTCGATATTCGGGATGGAAAATTTTCAGACGAAAAACACATATCTTTTGGAACTGCATCTAATTTCGAGAATTAAACAACTAGTTTTAGGGATTTCACTACATTTTCCACAACCTAAACTAAAAGATGACGAGGACTACTTCCTAGAGTCGAGCCGATATTTTCGAAGTGGATTCGCTCCGTTAGGGTAAGCCTCCGAGTTCTTAGAACTGCAAATTCCATGTTCATTGTGTGTTATTTCTTTTTTCTCTAATTTAATTTGTGGACCTAGGAATTTTATTGTTATATTATATTCTCAATGTTGTAATTTTCTTTCTTCATCTGTAATTTCTTTATTATTGGAGATACATGCTAGAATACCCCCACGAAGGGAATAAAAATATATTCCCGGATAACAGCCCCCACTATTTTACCATGCGAGCAATTTCATTAATTAAAACGAGCAACCAATGTGTTAATAAAATGAATTATTTTATTTTCATTAACAAATCTATTATCATGATTTTTCAATAGGCCAAATGGGTGTCACCAAAACCAAAATTGAGCATATGTGCAATATTGTAATATACCTTGTGCTAACCTTTGTGGATGCAGGTATATTAGGATTAGATGTATGCCTAGGATTTTATTTTCCTTCGGGTATCGCATTTTAATTATTTTTGGGAAATGTAATTAATAGATTATGTGGGTGGTTGCGTCCCCTGAGGTTTTGTAATTTTTAATCTCTATTTTTTCACATTTAGTTTCTACATTTATTTACTGTTTTATGGATGTATTTACCACTTTCAAATATATGTGAATCATGCATAATAACTCGAAAATGTCCTAAGTGCGAATATGCACAATTAAGAAACATGATTTTCTATAGATGTGATATAATGTGATCCAATAAGAAATAAGCAACTTATCCCAGACCTGAATCTCTGTATTTTAGTGGGGCTATCCCCAGGACGTTAAGCCTCATTAGACTCTAATTCCTGGAAAGAGCTAATCCAGGTGGCGAATCTACACTAAGATACAGCAGATTCGGGTTTGACCAATCTAAAAAATTTTTTTACTTTCTCTAACAACCATTTCCAGGTCCCTGACCTGGTACCTTTTAAACATCCCAGTGGACTGCGCCTCTCATTTTGCACGCTCTCGGCCCATTGCTCTGTATCATCTACTCACACCTAATATGAAAGCTCTTATACATGGAATAATAGTGGTTATGTTTACAAAAAAACTTACTTTCTAGTAAAAAAATGTTTTATCGTAATCTTGTACATAGTATAATAGTTGTATAATATCGTTTTTACTGATTTTCATGAAGGCGTTATATATGATATAAGAGTGGTATAATGTATTCTATATAATCTTTTTTAAAATACATTATACCACTCTTATACATTGTATAACACCTTCATGAAAAATTTTTATTTTTATTATATAGCTATTATGCTATGTATACGATTGCGATAAATTTTTATTTTTATGAAAAATTTAAAGTGTACGTCATTTTAAAGATAAAATTAAGATGAACAAAATATTTCAAAGCTTCGATTGAAAAAAATTATCAATTTATGAGATATGGAGGTTTGAAATTACGAAATTTAAATTAAATAGAAGAGAGAAAGTGGTTACAAGGAAAAAAGGGTAAAAGGAAAAAAAGAATCTAATAAAATGGCAAAGTGAATATTAATTCCTCATTGTTGTAAAAGCAATATAATCTAACTTTTTTGGGTATATGGTTAAATTACCCAAGGACCAATGTGTTTGACCTCAAAGGATCATGTAGTATAGAGTCGCTAGAGGTTGGCCTAAACTTGGCTTCCCATCCGAGAACCTTTAGGCTTAATATCGAAACCGATATGAAACCCGATAATTCTATATGATCAAATTAGCTATCTAGTAAAGGCATATGATCCTTTGATACTCAAAACATCACGTGCATGTGACTTGGTCTGCTTCTGCAGTAGTAAATAGTATAATACACTCTTTCCATCATGTCAAAGACCAACCAATTTATTAAGCTCAGATTACGTGTTAGCTCATGTGATAGCTATAGTTATTCCGGAATTAGACTTGTTCATGAATAACACCACACACCTTTATGTACTAAGATTGATTGGAAACCCATTTTATCAATCTCATACTTTGATCAAAGGTTTATGAGTGTGTTACTTCAACAAGAGGCCTTAAGGTACAACTCCCATTATATCATAATATCAGGAGTGATGGATCTCATCTTGACTACTCGTCTTACTAACATACGATCATCACTATACCCATAATCATCTATATCATCTTGATCACCAGGGTGTGCATAAGTATGGACCAAAGTATAACAACTTATACACAAGGTAACTAGTATCTCAGGTTTGAGGATCCTCGTACTACTACTATAATAGGATGTGATACCAACATATAGATATAGTTATTTTCGAATGTCTATCTTATAGTTATCTCCAATGTATTACCCGAATAAATTCATGTGTTAAGTCAAGGTACCACCTTTAACTCGTGAGATCTACTACTTGGATTCAATCCAAGGAGTAAGCCTACACATGCTAGTTTGTCTGCTTCATTGATGTCCAATCTCAATGAAATGATGACTAGGGATATTTAGACTTTTCATAATTACATGTGTGTGTAGTTCTAACTCCGCATAGCTTCCACTATGTCCTTGAACTTTCATACTATGAAATAGTCACAAACTTTGTCCTATTATATCAGTGAATACATACATACACACACACACATATATATATATATATATATATATATATATATATAAAATATCTAGGAGTTAAATAATTAGAATCATCGATATATAAGAAATATGCATTATTACTGATAAACAATAAGCCAAAATTATTTGTACATTAGGGACTAATAAAGGCATAGTGTCCTAATTTCCTCTAGGGCATACTTTATGTCTAAAATTGAAGGTACTACGTTTATAGGACTTGGTAGTAGATTGAAATCATGCAGAACCTCAACAATGTGCTAATCATAAGGCTTAGATATTGATGGTATTCTAGGCATAACCTCGGTAATGTGCTGATTATAAGGTTTGGAATTCTGTAGTATTTTGGCTAGAGAAAATAAAGCTCTGGGATCTTATTTCTTTTTTTTAGTAGATTCTTGATATCATGACGATATGAAGGCTTTGGTTAGGTAAGAATTTTGGGTGGTTTTGTGGGAAAAATTTTGGCTAAAGGGTGGAAACTATACAAGGTATAGTTATGGTTTAAAAAATGATTCGAAAATGGTTTTTCGAATCTGTTTGAAGCTTGGGCGTAACTTTTGCTTAAAAGATTTTTCTCTTTTCACTTCTCACTTGTGTTTTCTCTTATTTCTTGATCAACTATTTATAGGTAATTGACACCAAGCCAATTGACTCATGCTAATACTAATCGATCAATTGATGTTGGGTGATTAGTAGTCGACTGGTCCCAACAGAGGATGAGTCGTTTTATGGATTCTAAAATTGTACCACATGTCCCTTTTGATCGATTGTTGTTTAGTGGCAGGTTGTCAATAGGCTAATGTTTAGTAGTTATCGTTTTCATTTATCAATACTAATCAATCGATGTTGACATGCGTCGATTAACTCATGTTTGGCTATTAGGGTTTCTAGAACCTATACCAGTCGATCGACTAGTATGGAGGACAATAGTCGATCGACTACTATGAATATGAGTCTATCGACTAATGTTTTGCTAAATTTTTAGCTCTTGCATACCCTATGTTGTTGGAAAAATTTCCTATGTTCAGACCTAGGGTAGTGTCAAATCTCAATACTTGTAGAAACGATGTTAATTTATCATTAGGCCGGACAGACGGTGCTCACAAACTGCCCCTAGCATACAATATTTTGATTGTAAAGAAATTTTTCTTACACAAAATGATTGCGGTGAACTTGTAAAACAGTGTTGTGTGTGAGTGTAAACTACAACATAAATTTTTCTTTAATCGATAAATTTTGGGAAGCAATTTTGCTCTTTTAATTTAAGAAAATTTATGGGGATTTTTTTAAAGAATGTGTTTTCTTACTGGGGTAAGTGGTGAAAAGATATTTATCTTGTAGGTTTGTGCTTTGTAGAGGATTTCTTGGTTCGCCTCTTCAAAAAATGTTGAATGAAAATGTAATAAAAATAGGGATTTGTGAAATTTGAGTAGATTTACTCACTGAAGGTGTCTTGTATTGTCAACCAAATGAAGTATCTGTTGGGATTATAAATTTATAAACAGGCTTTCTCATCGAAAGAGTTTGTTAGTGTCTGCTAAATAAAGCATTTGCTATGGGATTATAAATTTCTTGACATGTTTTCTCGTCGAAGGAGTTTCATACTATCAACCAAATAAAGTATCAACTAGGGATTATAAATATATGAGCAGGTTTTCTCGATGAAGGAGATTGGTACTGTCAACCAAATAAAGCATCCGTTGGGGAATTATAAATTTCGGGATAGGTTTTCTCATCAAATGAGTTTTGTATTATCAACCAAATGAAGTTACCACTAGGACTATAAAATTCTGAGTAAGTTTTCTTGTCAAAGGAGTTGGGTATTGTCAACCAAATAAAGCATCCATTGGGGGGATTGATAAGTGTATAGTTACACTTATTATCATAATAATTTTACACATTAAACTCCATAGTTTAAGTCATTTTATACTTCATACAAAAGATTTCACGTGGTATATAGTTTTTTTCTATGCAAATGCAGGTACTAGGTAAATCTTGGTAGTAAAATGATTAAAGTTGGAAATCTATGAAAAAAGAGTGAAAAATGTGGAAAAAGATGCGTGGAACTTAAGGATTTGACTTAGGATCGAAGTTGTCGAAGATCGGTAAAGTTAGAAGAAGGATTTTAAAGAAAAACACAATTCACGATCGTGACTTAGTATTCTTCAGATCAGAAAGTTACCAACCAAGTATTCACGGTCGTAACATGTACTTTGCGGTAGCGACCTTGACGGTTTTTTGTCAACTCTTCTCTTCTTTCAACCACAGGATAAGAACGATCAACCGCCATCAACAACCATCAACTACCAAATGAAAAGACACCTTTTGGAAGTCAACTAATAATGAAAAGGTGCTTTTCCAATGTGGATAAGGATAAAGCTTCTCATCAATCACAATGAAGTGATGTAATATTTCACCAATAGACAGGACTCTTCGTTTGGATAGATGTAACCCTTTGTACTCTATAAATAGGGCTCTAAACTCACCAATTTCATGGCATGGATTGTGAGTGATTATGTGTGTGTTATAATGCACGTGTATGCATAGATAGAGAGTAAAAATATCTAGATTTCGCTACTTTCATAAGTGTTAGCGAGAAAATATATAAGTGATTTGTACCCTGTTTTGATCACTAGATTTCTCTACATATTCGAGCGATTGTTGTATAAGTGTAATTGCAAATCACTTATCGATAAAAGTTTTCATTCTTCAATATTCATTTGTTCGATATTCACAAAGAATAGCATCTTAGTGGAGGTTCTATATGAGTCGAGATTGAATTCAAAGCAGAATAGGAATTGCAAGAATTGACGACTCCCATTAAAGAGTGGATACGGTTTGATCAACTTTAACTTTCACTTACATACCTTACAACTTTGCTTTGCTCTCTACTTATACTTTCTATTTCGAAGTTTATGATATGTCTATGTGTCATAATGTGTATTTCGTGTTGAGCCTTTTATATTAATCAAGTTATATGCTTTTGAGTTAACTTTAAGAGTAGTTTTGGGGTTAACAAGATTGTGTATAATCACTGGATCTGTGATTATAACGCTGTTTAGTGAGCCAACATTTTTGGAATGGTAACTTGCTAAATATGGTTATGTGAGAGAAACCCGTACTAAGCATAGTAATATTGTCATCTAGGTTTATATAATTTTCTTAATTCGTTTGCACTAGATTTAGAAAAGTTATTTCATGTGTTGCTCTGCGATGGATAATTGAATATCTTTGAGGATTTTGCATGTTTTGTTTGCTATACTTTTTCTTAGGGAATATCTATATACTTTTTATCTTTTCTAATCTTTCATACATTTATCTATCCATCCATCATTCCAATCCTCCAAACTAAATTACATTATTTTCTTTTATTCTGTTCCTCTTGTTGATCTTTAGAGCTTGTTCCTTCGCTGTGGGATTGATATCTTTTAAAACTACATCGTAACTGCATACTTGCAGTTATCATCATTTTTCTATTTGATAAGTGGGATTGACAACACCTATAATTTAAAACAAGTTATTAAACTTATCAGTAGAAAAGTGGCGAACAAGTTTTAGGCGTCGTTGTCGGGGAAGGCAAGTGCGTTCTAGAGATTAAATTGCTAAGAACGGGGCAGTTATATTTTACATGTCATTTACATTTAATTTTATTTTTGTTTTTATTTTAGAAATTATATCTTATTATTAACATATTTTTCTTGCTTATTCATTGAGTTTTCTTTCTAGCGTTTACATGCCAAGTACACCTAGTTCGAGAGAAAGTTTTGCATCTTTCGAATTAGAAATATAACGATTTGGTAGGACAAGGAAATGGAAATATAATAGACAAGTAATAAGGATGGCTGACGATCAAGAGCAAGTTGAAAATCCAAATCCAGATCTTGTTCCGCCTCAACCAAGGCTTATGGATTATGTTATTCCGACCATCAATGGTAACAATCAAGGAATTGCTAGACCGCCAATTAATGCCAATCAATTTGAAATAATACCAGCATTACTTCAAATGATTAGCAACAATGTGCAGTACTATGGTCTACCCAATGAAAATCCGAATTCTCACATTGTAAAAATTTTAGAAGTCTATGATACTTTCAAAATGCCCAATGTTCTTGATAAAGCAGTTAAACTTCACTTATTCCCATTTATACTCCGTGAAAAAATGAAAGTTTGTTTGAATTCATTACCCCCAAATTCAATCACTACTTGGAACTAATTAGCACAAGCCTTTCTGATTAAATATTTTCCTTTAGCAAAAACCACAAGACTAAAGATATCACTTCCTTTACGTAGAAAGATAGTAAATCCTTATACGAAGCCTGGGAACGTTATAAGGAACTTCAATGAGTTTGTCCTCATCGTGGTTTACCTCATAATGTTATTCTGCAAACTTTCTACCATGGAATAAATCATGCAACAAGAGGAGCGATTGATGCTATGGCTGCGGGATCTCTTATGAAGAAAACTAGTCAAGAAGCTTTTGATCTTTTGGAAGATATGGCAAGTAACAATAGTATGTGGCTAGTGGAGAGAGCACAAGTAAGTATTACTAATCCTACTCATTCACATGCTACATCTACATCCTCTAGTTCACTTAAAAAGGTCAATGAATTAGATTCTATTACTATTATGCAAGCACAAATATCTGCTTTATCTAATAAGATAGATAATAGGCATATAAGTAAGAATAACCCTTTGACATGTGAAAATTGTGGTCAAATCGAACACACTACTTTTGAGTGTAACTTTAACCCATGTGTAGGGGAGCAATTAAGTTATGTTCAAAGTCAAGGGAATTCTTATAGCAATAATGGAAATAACTATAGAAATTCTAATTGGAAGTATGGTGATAATCAACAAAAGAATTACCAAAGTACTGATAGGATAGGGAAATTAACAAGTAAAATAGATACGTTTCTAGAGGGAGTTTATAATAAGCAATCAGAGTCGGAAGAATGTTACAAAAAGTGAGAGAATAAAATGGATCAAATGTATAAAAATCAATCATCTTCCATTCATAATTTGGAAATACAAGTTGGTCAATTAGCGAGTGCTATTCCATATAGGGGAAAAGGCTATCGACCTAGTAACATAGAAGGAAATCCTAAGGAAAATGTGCATGCTATAGTCCTTCATAGTGGTAAATTACTAGATAACATAAATCCTTCGAGCATGCTTGGTAATGATGATGTTGTTGAAGTACCGGATGAATATCTGAGTAAATTTGATGATAAAAAAGGAGTGGATGAACAACCTAAATCTAGAAAGGTTAATCCCCCTCAATCACCATTTCCAAATAGAATGAAGAAGAAGAATGATGATAAGCAATTCATTGAATTCATAAACAAACTTAAAGGTCTGGAAATCAATCTCTCATTCATTGAAGCCATTACTCAAATTCTTAACTATGGTAAGTTTATTAAAGAACTTTTATCTCGTAAACGTAGTTTAGAAGGATTATCAAGAGTATCTTTAACTGAAGACTGTAGCAAAATAATAACCACTAAAATGCCCACTAAACTTAAAGATCCAGGTAGTTTCACAATTCCGTGTAAACTTGGAAACATTTCTTTTCCAAAATGTTTATGTGATCTTGGGGCTAGTATAAACCTTATGCTTTTATCTATCTTCAAAGAGTTGAAGCTTGATGATGAAGTTAAAAGGATAAATATGGTCTTACAATTGGCTGACCAGTCTATTAAACGTCCTTATGGCATAATAGAAGATGTGCTAGTTAAAGTCGATAAATTTGTTTTTCCAATAGATTTTGTTGTGCAAGATTTTGCATATGATGAAAACTATTCTATAATCTTAGGAAGACCTTTTATGCATACTGGCAAAGCATTGATAGATGTTTCGGAAGGAAAAATTAAGTTAAGGATAGGTGATGATACTGTGGAATTTAACATGGGTAAAGCTGATAAATATCCAATGGATGAAGATATATGCATGAAACCCGACTTGATTGATGCTTGCATCTAAGAGGTTGTTAAGTTGGATTTCATCCATGAATATGAAGTTAAGGGGTTGAAAAACTCCATTGATACTTAAATCACTTATATTTTCCTCAAATATATGGTATAACATACTAGTATATTTTTATTTGTTTTAGAATAGTTTTCAAATAAAAGAAAAGAACAAAAACTTTTGGATTTTGACATATCACAACCATGACATGCATCGCACTCGTGATCAGTTTGATATAAACTCTTTATTTCTGTATAAGAGAGAGTCACAATCATGACTAACCTTCGCGATCACGACCCGCGCGATCTTCATAGCAATTATCGTTATAACAGCTATATTTTAATGGTTATATTTGATAAATATCTATTGGAAAAACAATTAATACTCTATTTTCTATGTAAATAACCTCTTTTCCTAGTTTGTTTTCACAAAAAAAATCTTTATCATAATCTCAATCCTTTGCAAAAACAAGTTTTCTAGCTTTCAAATCTGTGTTTAAAAATTCTTGAATTCCATTATAATGGCACCAAAGAAATCAACATCATCAAAGAGGAAGAGCAAAGTGGTGAATTGATAAAATGAAGTTGGTTGTCCCTTTCCAATCTATAGTGACGAAGAAGTTGAAAGATACCTGAGAATCAAGAACTTTGATTTTCACGTTACGATTTTCTATGATCCTCCTTTTACTATTGATGCTGGGATTCATGTAGAAGTAGCGGAGTATTTTTCGCTGTTTGGATTGGAGAAGTTTGTGAATATTCGATTTCCTTTTATTGAGGAATGGGTCCTCGAGTTCTTGGTTACTATTGCTGAAGATGGGAATATCTTGAGAAGGAAATTCAGAAATGAAGGAGAAGAATATAAATTCATAATGATGGATTTAATCAAATGGTTTGGTTTGGGAGAAAATTTTGATGAGATTTAGAAAGCTGAAGATTATGAATTAACAGATGTTTGGACTGAGTTAACGGGATTTGATCGATACGATGTCAAGAACTCGTCCAATAAGAACATCCAAAGTAATAGCCTTCTCTACCTTCACAAGTTTATTTCTCAAAGTCTTTTCTTTCGACATGAAACATCTAAAGTGTCAATGAAAGACTTGGAAATATTGGAGTCCGCAATTTTGCAGTTTTGACCAAAGTTTTCGATGTATATTTTAGAATCCATCATTAGTCTGACTACACATAAAAAGGCTAGAGTTGGAAGTGCAAATACAATTTGTGGAATAATTTTGGGGGCAAAGAACTAATTACTGTACTAATATAATCCAAGGGAGAAATTTAATTTTATGGGAGGAGTGTATATGAAGAGAGAAGAATTGGTTAAAGAAGAAGGAGGAAAGTTTACGTTCTACCATATATAGTAAGGGTAAGGAAGCTTAGACCGACGCAAGAATCTACTACTCAAGAAAGTAGTAATTCAAGACAAGCCTCGGGAAGTACAAATGATACTTGGAGAGGAAAGTTTGTAAAAGATTTTGACCAAACATGCTTAGACATAGCAACAATACAACAAGGTGTTCGTAAATTGACAAAATCCAACATTTCATTGAACCGAAAGTTGAATAGATATTTCAGAATGTAGAATTTGGAAATCTCTCCAAGCCCTCCAGATTCAAGTTCCAAAGAATAAAACGGGTTCAAATTCTTTTTTTTATTTTTAGTTTCTTTTCAGTTGTGTGTTTTAGACTAGTTGTTTGTTTTTAGATTTTCAATTGAATAAAGTCTTCCACAATGAGGACATTGTGTTCTTTAGTGTGGGGGGTAATTGTAAATCCCAAAAATCTAAAAAAAATTGAATAAAATTAAAAAAATTGAAGAATTTGAAAATTTTTGTTATTTATACATTATCCATTCTTATACTTTACTAACATTTGTCCAAGGTTATTTTGAGTGTTAGGTATTGCATGTTTGATGTTAATGCAAAATTTGAGCGCATGTTGAAATTGAGCTTTATTAGCACAACATTTATCAATTTGGCAAGGAAGAGTGGTGAGTAACATTCTAAAGTAACATTCCAAGTAAGTTTCGATATATATTTCGATGCAACATGAATTAGTATAAGTTATATAGTTTTAGTTTAATGCTTTCGATAAGTTTAAGTGGAGTAATGTCTAGTAGTATTCTTACTATGAGTTTTATATGCAAATCTCGAATAAGTCCTATAAGTATTGAGTGTGTTTAAAGTGTTGGGAAACTATAGCTATAATACTTTGAAATTGATCAATAAAGGATGAGGGTATTAAGAGTAAAAAATCAAAAGAAAGAGAGGATGACCAATGAGTTATGCAAAAGGTGAGGAATGGTACGGAGTAGAAACTTCAACCATTCAATGAGTGAAAAAAAACGAAAATAGCATAGTATGAAAAATGGGTGCAAAGTACAAAGTACTTCAAAAAACATGTGCTTAAAAGAAAAAAAATGAGAGAGAGGTATGGAGCATAAAATGCAACCACTGAAAAAAGGGGAGTGGTATAGAGCATAAAATGTAACCACTAAGAGTGTTTTAGCATCCTAGGTTACCTAAAAATGCCTTGAGAGAAAATTATTTCGAGTATGCATATAATGCTTATATGAAGATGCGATTCGGTTGAACCTCCATTAAGAGTAAAGGTATGCAACTAGACTATATAAATTGCACATTACTAATTCGTGGGAAATTTTGGACTTATACTTGAATCTTATGCAATGTGGGAATGTGATACTCACTACAATAGTCTTTCGCCAAATAAGGTATGAACTTAGATAACTAATTTATACACTTATGTTGAATTTACCTTGAGGACAAGGTAAAAGTTAACTGTGCGAGTGTGATAAGTGTATAATTACACTTATTATCATAATAATTTTACTCATTAAACACCATAGTTTAAGTCATTTTTATACTTCATATAAAAGATTTCACGTGGTATGTAGTTTTTTTTTATGCAAATGCAGGTACTAGGTAAATCTTGGAAGTAAAATGATTAAAGTAGGAAATCTATGAAAAAAGAGTGAAAAAGGTGCAAAAAGATGCGTGGAACTTAAGGATTTGGCTTAGGATCGAAGCTATCCAAGATCGGTAAATTACAAGAAGGATTCCAAAGAAAAACACAATTCATGGTCGTGACAACCATTCATGGTCGCGACTTAGAATTCTTCAGATCAGAAAGTTACCAACCAAGTATTCATAGTAGCGACATGTACTTCGTATTCGCGACCTTGATGGTTTTTTATCAACTCTTTTCTTCTTTCAACCGTTGAATAAGAGCGATCAATCGCCATCAACCACCATCAACTACCAAACAAAAAGACACCTTTTGGAAGTCAACTAATCATGAAAAGGTGCCTTTCCATTGTGGATAAGGATAAAGCTTCTCATCCAATCACAATGAAGTGATGCAATCTTTCGCTAATAGTCACGACTCTTCGTTCGGATAGACACAACCCTTTATACTCTATAAATAGGGCTCCAAACTCACCAATTTCATGGAATGGATTGTGAATGATTATGTGTGTGTTATAGTGCACATGTATGCATAGATAGAGAGTAAAAATATCTAGATTTCTCTACGTTCATAAGTGTTAGCGAGAAACTGTATAAGTGATTTGAACCCTATTTCGATCACTAGATTTCTCTACATATTCGAGTAATTGTTGTATTTGTGTAATTACAAATCACTTATCAATAAAAGTTTTCGTTCTTCAATATTCGTTTGTTCGATATTTATAAAGAATAGCATCTTAGCAGAGGTTCCATACAAGTCGAGACTGAATTCAAAGCAGATGCAGGAATTGCTAGAATTGACGACTCCCATTAAAGGGTGGATACAGTTTGATCAACCTTAGCTTTCACTTGCATACCTTACAACTTTTCTTTGCTTTCTACTTATACTTTCTATTTCAAAGTTTATTATAGGTCTATGTGTCATAATGTGTATTTCGTGTTGCGTCTTTTATATTAATCAAGTTATATGATTTTGAGTTAAAATTAAGAGTAGTTTCGGGGTTAACAAGATTGTGTATAATCACTGGATCTGTGATTATAACGCTGTTTAGTGAGCCAACTTTTTTTGGAATGGTAACTTGCTAAATATGGCTATGTGAGAGCAACTCGTACTAAGCAAAGTAATATTGTCATCCAAGTTTATATAATCATCTTAATTCATTTGCACTACATTTAAAAAAAGTCATTTCATGTGTTGCTCTAGGTTGATAATTGAATATCTGAGTGTTTAGAACCGAATCTGTTAAATTAATCTAGTGTATGTAATATCTTTGAGGATTTTGCATGTTTTCTTTGCTATACTTATTCTTAGGGAATATTTATATACTTTTTATCTTTTCTAATCTTTCATACATTTATCTATCCATCCATCATTCCAATCCTCCAGACTAAATTACATTATTTTCTTTTATTCCGTTTCTCTTGTTGATTTTTAGAGCTGGTTCCTTCCCCATGGGATCGATATCTTTTAAAACTACATCGTAACTGTATACTTGCAGTTATCATCATTTTTCTATTTGATAAGTGGTATTGACAACACCTATACTTTAAGTTATTAAACTTATCAGTAGAAAAGTGGTGAACAGGGATTGTAAAATTTTTTTATCAAGTTTTCTAATTGAAGGAGTTTGGTACAGCTAACCATATAAAGCATCCTTGGGGGATGATAAATTTCTAGACTAGTTTTCTCGTTGAAGGATTTTGATTTTGTTAACCAAATGAATTATCCGTTAAGGATTATAAATGTTTGAGTAGGTTTTCTAGTCAAAAGAGTTTCGTACTTTCAACCAAATACACCATCCACTAGGGGATTGTAAACTTTTTTGAGCAGGTTTTCTCATCGTAGGAGTTTGGTTCAGTCAACCAAATAAAGCATCCTCTAAGGATCTTATATATCTAGAAAAGTTTTCTCATCGAACGAGTATGGTAATGTCAACAAAATGGAGTTTAAAATTTTAGATAAGGACAAATCAATTGACTAATGTTTGGGGGGAGTCGATTGGCTGATCTTTTTGCTAGACCGAGGTGGTCAATGCATTTACATGCGTTTTAGGGAAAGAGTTGATTGACTAATGTATACATGAGTTGATTGATTGGTTTTGAATTTTAAAATTTGATTAGATGAAGGTTATGGAGTCCTTTAACAACAGGATTAAACATGAGTCGATTGACTGGTGTAGGGTATAATTTATCGACTAGTTTGGAAATTCTATAAAAGGACAGTTTTAAATTTGCAGTGGCCTTTTTTCAACCCTTTTTTTTCTTTCCCTTTGAATTTTTCTAGCATTTTCAACCTCAAACATCCATAATTCTTCTCTCTTTTTCTTCCTTACTTTCTCCCTTTGATGTACACCAAAGTGAAGATGATCGGGGAGCGGGTTTTACCCCTAGAGGAGATGAGAACAATCATGATCAATGGAGTGGAAGTCTGAATCCCCTACATCTTAGTTTCGAAGGGTTACAAACTTTCAAAGGGGAAGGCTTACTACAAAATTGGGCAGGGATCACCGACTCCGCCACTGTTAGAGCCTAGCATTTAATCACCCATTAAGTTTTCTGAGTTTGCAGTAGAAGCATGTTTTAGGAGAACTTGAGTATGTCATGGAATTCCTTTCACTTGTCATTTTGATAAATTACTGATCAAATTTTTGTGAAATTTATTTTCGTGTGTTTTTGGTGAAATATTAAACATTTTATTTCTCAACCATAGTATAGGCGTCGATTGAGTGATGTTGGAAAACATCACTCTATCGATTGATGTTGAGGTAGTTGATCCACTGATCTTGGTTTTGGATTATTCAATTGCTTTGGGTGTTTATGTTCTTCTATTTATACTAGTCGATTGAGTGATTTAGGATGAATATGCGTCGATTGACTAGTTCTAATGGTCCTATTTTGAAAAATTTATAGAATGCTTGTTTTGCATTGTAAGTCATTGAGGGTCATCGGGGAGCTGGAAATATGAAGAGCCTAGTAACCTGGTGGAACGCGCTTTCCGTTAGGATGAGAGATATCATTCGAGAGGACTAGCTTTGGAGATTTTGTGTGGATGTATATACCTTTGGGCTCGAAGAGGGTCCCTCAATTTTCATGAGAGGTTACTCATTACTTTCTCAACAGGTGGTTAGATGCTACCCACACTTTTCACTTAAAGTGTGCTGAGTACACGATCACTCTTGTGGATACACGGTGATCACAGACGTGCGATTTAATGGAGAGGTGATCCACTTCAATTATGTTATGATCTTTGGGAATTATGATCCCATTTTAGTGGAGAGGCTTTTGGGGGTTCATTAGCCTACTAAGGAGTTCCCTTGCACATAGTTGGCCTTGTTTTGGAATAACCCAGTGAGGAGGACTTCGAAGGACCTAACAGACCATGTGAGATGTTCTTGTTCCTTCATCCTTTACATCCTTACCTACTTAGTGTTCTTGACTGGCGCTTCTTCCATTATTTGAAACATGTTGAATCCTTTGATTGACTTGAGTGCAGTTAGTGACATGGCTTGCGATCGAGCAGGGCTTGCTCAGAGTACTTAGCTCTAGACCAATGTGCCCACCTCTATGTTGAGGAGGTAAAAACTTCCTTGATCATCCTTGGGGTACTTATTTTAGTTGTAATGTTGAGTCTCTATCCATAACTTGGTATTGACTTGTGTGTTTTGTTACAGATTTGGGCATTTGAGCAAGGGATTATGAGGAGTCTGATTGTGACCCTCTAAATTGACATACTAAAGCTCTTGCAGTTTACTGTTTGGTTCAACAGTTAGGGATTGATATCTCTAGCAAAGGTAAAGGCGCATATGTAGGAGTCCTCTTGGATAGGGTAAAGGTTCTGTTACTTGTAAATTTCCTTAAGTTATTGATTCATCGATTTACATTTTTCTTTCTTTTGCAGATTGATACCCTACATTAGGGAGTGTCGAGGACCTGGAGCGCGATGATGTTGGATGTCGTGCCTTTCATGGAGAGGAGACTATTGCTTGAGAGCCCCTCTTTTATTTAGTAAATCTTGGGCGAGAGGGAAGCAGAGTGTTACATGTCTCCCGATGAGAGGCATGTGCCTCCTCTTATCCCTTGTTAAGTCTTCTGGCAGGAGCTTGCTAGTGATGGAAAGGAGTCCTTGGAGGGTGCAAGATTAGTTGTGGAGCTGTAGGGTGACATGGGCCAGTACCCTTCCAATCAAAATGAAGTGATGCAACTCTTCACTAATGGACACGACTCTTCGTTTGGATAGACGTAACCCTTCGTACTTTATAAATAGGCTTCAACTTCAACCATTTTCACAGGCAGAGATTTTGGATTGATAGTGTGATACATGTTAGACGTGTATGTATAGATAAAAATTATCAATTATATAGATTTTTCTAGTTCAAAGTCTTAGCGAGAAAAATGTATAAGTGATTCAATTCCTATTTCAATCACTATATTTCTACACAAATTCAAGCGTTTGTTGTATGAGGTATAAAGACTCTATAGAATGGACTACATTTATATGTCTAAATCCCATAGAACACTGGGAATGGTTAGTAATGCCATTAGGACTTAAAAATGCACCTGCAGTTTTTCAAAAAAGAATGGATAGAATTTTTGAGAATTATGCAGAATTCACTACAGTATATATAGACGATATACTCATTTTTAGTAAGGCTGCTAAAGATCATAATAGACATCTTAGATAAGTTTTTAAGAAATTTGAAGAAAATGGTCTTATAATATCCAAGAAAAAGTTAGAACTGGGAAAGACTAAGATAAATTTTTTAAGAGATGTAATTGGAAACAGACTAATAGAATTACAACCACATATAACAAATAAGATTTTAGAATTTCCTGAGACTATAAAAGAAAAGAAACAATTACAACAAATATTAGGTTTGTTGAATTATGCTAGATCTTTTATAAAAGACTTATCAAAATACTTAAAACCATTATACTTGAAAACTGGTAAAGTCTTTGAGAAATTAAACTTTAAAGACTATGAAATAATTAGAAATATGAAAGAAAAGGTAAAGAATTTACCTAAACTAGAAATTCCTTTAGATACAGACTATTTAATAATAGAAACTGATGGATCAGCATCAGGATGGGGAGGGAGCTATCTTGATCAGTAAACCACATAAGACTTCAAATAAATCGGAAGAAAGAATTTGTGGATACAATAGTGGACCCTTTAAAGAAAAGGGGGAAATTAGTACTATTGACTCAGAATTACTAGCTATATATTATACATGAGAATCATTTGAATTCTTTATAATTGGTAAGATAGAATCCACTATTAGAATCGATTGTATTGCCATTGTTAAATACTATAATAACTTAAAGAAAGAAAAGAAGAGATCCTCATATAAAAGATGGCATAAATTAACTTCACTCTTATTATAGAAAGGTTATAAGCCATAATTAGAACATATACAGGATAAAATAATAAGATTGCTGATATAATATCCAGACTCTTACAATTTTATGATATTACAGGAAATACCAGGCAAGAAGAGAATAAGGAAATAAGAAAATGAGACCTTCTATTAGTAAAGACAAAGGTAGAATAATAAGATATCAGGGAAATACTTCAATAAGTCCTACATTGGTTGCGTTGATAAATACCTCAGAGACTTAGCACACCCTAGAAGATATACAGATTATAAACAGAATCCAGCCTAAACCTAAGGCATTAGTATTTTCAAAAAGATTAAATTTTGCAGTCCATGGAGAAACCTCCTAGGCGTTCAATTACCCCAAAGGAACTATACTAAATGATACTGAGAGAATACTGCTTGATAAGTTATGTGTAGCAGTAAAGAGAAAGGATGATAAACATGCTATAGCAGCAATAAATGGCTTTAACGTATACTTTATACAAAAAAATACTAATGATATAGCATATGTAGTATACAATGGTCCCCAACTAGGGATTTATAAGACATGGGAACAGGTTATACAAGTAACTACCCATAAAGGCCCTAAATATAAAAAATACTTGTCCATAAAGGAAGCTTATACAGAAGCAAGAAAAAACTTTAATACCTTTTATACTAGTCCTGAAATAACTAAAGAAACCATACACATGGAAAATATATAAATAATGCAGGTAGAAATACCAAATGACATACCAGAAGAGTTAATAAACTTAAAAAGATAAATAAATACTCTTCAAGGACAACTAATAGAAAAAGAACAAAGTGAGAACCAGCTAAATAAAAAGATTAAGGATTTTGAAACAAAATTAAAACACTACAAAAATAATACGTCATATGCAGGAGTTATAAATGATAGAGGAAAAACTAAAGAAGATCTTAGTTTAGAAAGGTTAGAAATGATTTATGATAACTTAGAGACTATTTAAGACTTAGTTGTGGAAATAGACAATACCACTAAAGAAGTAGAAAAAGCCCAATATGATTTGGCAAATGGGATTGAAACTATAGACTCTAAACCATCAGAAGGATGGGCCAAATGGTTTAATAAGATATTTGAACTCCCAAAAGAATTAAATCTAAGATTAGAAAGGCCCATAATAAACCCTAGTAAGAAATAGAATATGGACTTTGAAGAAGCCTAAAGAATAGACACACCTGGAGCATCAATAGAAAGCAGAGCCTATGGCATCTAAGAAGAATATACCACTCTAGAAGGAAGATAGCTGAAAAGGAAAAGGACAAAGATATCCAGAAGAAAGATAGCTGTGCGACAAAGAAAATATAGTGTAGTGGGAAAATGTCCCCACCACTATCATTACAATAATTAGTAATAAGTGTAAGGCAAGAAAGAAATACTCTATATAAGAAGAGGAAAGAAATGTAATAAGGCATTTTTTTTTCAACTAGGCAATAACAATCCACTAGTATGTAGTTTTACTTTTAAGTTTTGTTTATATTTAAGCTTGTAACTATAAGTTTTTATAATTTAAAAATAATTTCTGTGGTCGTTGTTATTTAAAAATTTCTGCAAATGGTTCTCTAATAAAATTTTATAATTAAAAGATGGAAAAGAATTTAAAAAATAAGCAAAAGGCCTTGGGAAATAGGGCAGTAGAGTTGTAAGTCCCATTTTAGTACCAGTTGGATGAGCTGAAGATAGAAAGATAGAAAAATCTTTTAATTTATTATAAGAAGATACGAGTAGAAATATAATTTGGTTATCAAGTAATTGAAAAATTAAAGCTTTCGAGAAAAACTAGAAGTTGAATTTTAAAACCCTACAAAAAAACTTTTAACAAGTTATCTGGAAATTTAAAAACTCTTTACTTAAACAGTTAGGATTAATCCTTAAGCTTTTGTTTAGAAGGATTATCTTAGGTTAATTTAGTCATGTGTAAGTATTTACAGGTTGGGTGTTTTCAAAAGCTTTTCAGAAACCTTTATTAATTTTCAAACAGCTGCAACTAAAAGAAATACAGATTAGTAGAGCCACAGATGATATAATTATAATAGATAAAATAATAAACATAAGTAAGAAATAATGCAGATACTTTAGAAAGATCCGGTATAGAATAGGTAACTGGTATACTTTGCTTTTTCAGTTATAAATACAGACTCTCACTATGCTAATAACTCATACTAAAATTTTCAAAAGCAAACTTAAAACCTCTCGAGTTAAGCAGAATCTAATCAAGAAAGATTAGAGAAGAAAAGATGAAAAGTTATAATTTTATACTCTATAATTTCATATTGTGCAACTTTATACCCTGCAATTATAAGTATCCTCTCCTCTCTAGACTGCATTATAAAGTGATCTCTCTAGCTGATTGACGAGAAATTTGTTATATACTGTTGCATATTCTATTATATAATGAATAGAATTCTAGAAGTAAGAAATAATTTAGAACAGATAGAAAGACAGCTCGCAAGAGTTGACATGTTATACGAATTTTATAATCATAGATTGATTTATTATAATGAAGAACTTATAACTTATAGAAATTCTGAAGAATTATATAATTGGTATAGATCTAGGATTTTAGACTTTATAGCTATAAAAATACGTATGAGAAATATAAAAGATAGAATAGAAACTCATAAAAGAAATTATAATCTTGAATTAACCTCAATTATTCTTTCTGAATCTGAAGATTTTAATATACGATTTTCATTGAGGCAGAAATTTAGGAGACTCCACCCCTATTTTGGTTATCAATAAAAATTTTCGTTCTTCAACATTCTTTTATTCAAGATTCACAAAGAATAGCATCCTAGCAAAGGTTCTGTATGAGTCGAGACCGAATTCAAACTAGATGCAGGAATTGCGGGGAATTGACGACTCCCATTAAAGAGTGGATACGGTTTGATCAACTTTAGCTTTCACTTGCATACCTTAAAACTTTACTTTGTTTTCTACTTATACTTTCTATTTTGAAGTTTATGATATTTCTATGTCGTAACAAGTATTTCATCTTGCGTCATTTATATTAATCAAGTTATATGCTTTAGAGTTAACTTTAAGAGTGATTTCGGGGTTAACAAGATTGTGTATAGTCACTAAATCTATGATTATAATGCTGTTTAGTGAGCCAACATTTTTGGAATGGTAACTTGCTAAATATGGCTATGTGAGAGTGACCCGTACTAAGCATAGTATTATAGTTATCCAGGTTCATATAAGTGTCATAATTCGTTTACCCTAAACATAGAAAAGTCATCTCATGTGTTGCTCTGCGGTGAATTATCGAATATTAGGGAGTTTAGAATCGTATTTGTTGAAGTTATCTAGTGTACAAAATATTCTTGATGATTTTGCTTGTTTTTCTCTGCTAAAATTGTTTTTAGGGAATAACTATATATTTTACATCTTCTCTAGTCTGTTCATACATCTGTCTATCATCCAAACATCCAAATCCCTCCAATAAAAATTCACTACTTTCGTTTACCCCGTAACTCTAGTTGGTCTTTAGAACCGAATTCCTTCCCTGTGGGATCGATATCTTTTAAAACTACATCGAAACTGTATACTTGCAGTGGTCACCATTTTTTCTATTTTGATGAGCGGTATTGACAACACCTGTTCGTATTTTGAACTTTTATCATATTGGTAGTGAAGTGGGGAACAAGGTTTTTGGCTTCATCACCGAATATATGCCCTCTAAATTAGTAAAGTCAAAACCTTGCGACCAAGTCTTTGGCGCCATTGCCGGGGAACGCAAGTGCGTTCCTAGAGATCAAATTACTAGAGAATGGATAATTATATTTAGTTGTCAATAGATATATTTAATTTTATTTTCGTTTTTTATTTTTAAGTATTTATATTTTGTTATTAACATATTTTTCCTTCTTATTCATTAAGTTTTCTTTCTAGCGTGTGCATGCCAAGTACGCGTAGTTCGGGAGAAAGTTTGGTGTCTTTCGAATAAAAAATATAATGATTTGGTAGGAGAAGAAAATGGAAAAATAAGAGACAAAGAAGAAAGATGGCTGACGATGATGAACGAGTTCAAGATCGAGTTCAAAATCAACCTCAACCAAGACTCATGGATTATGCCATTCCGACCATCAATGGTAATAATTAAGGAATTGCTAGACAACCAATTGCAGCAAATCAGTTTGAAATCAAGCCATCATTACTTCGAATGATAAGCAATAATGTGTAGTACTATGGTCTACCCAATGAAAATCTGAATGCTCACATTGCAAATTTTCTAGAAGTCTATGATACTTTCAAAATGCCCAATGTCCTTGATGAAGTAGTTAAACTTCGCTTATTCCCATTTTCGCTCCATGATAAAGCGAATGTTTGGTTGAATTCATTTTACCCCCAAATTCAATCACCACTTGGAATTAATTAGCTCAAGCCTTTATAACTAAATATTTTCCTTTAGCCAAAACTGTAAGACTCATTAAAGAAATCACTTCCTTTACCTAGTGAATCCTTGTACGAAACCTAGGAACATTATAAGGAACTTCAATGAGTTTGTCCTCATCATGGTTTGCCCTAGAATGTGAGTCTTCAAACTTTCTATAATAGAATAAATCATGCAATAAGAGGAGCGATTAATGCTATGGCTGCGGGATCTCTTATGAAGAAAACTAGTCAGGAAGCCTTTGATCTTTTGGAAGATATGCACATAACAATAGTATGTGGCCAGTGGAGAGAGCACAAGTAAGTACTACTAATCCTACAAATTCGCATGCTACATCTACATCTTCTAGTTTAGTTAAAAAGGTCAATGAATTAGACTCTATTTCTGTTATGTAAGCACAAATATCTACATTATCTCATAAGATAGATAATATGCATATAAATAAGAGTAACCCTTTGACATGTGAGGATTGTGGTCAAATAGGACACACTACTTTTGAGTGTAACTTTAACCCATGTGTAGGGGAGAAATTAAGTTATATTCAAAGTCAAGGGATATCTTATGGAAATAATGGAAATAATAATAGGAGTTCTAATTGGAAGTATGGTGATAATCAACAAAAAAATTATCAAAGTACTGATACAATAGGGTAATTAACAAGTAAAATAGATAAATTTCTAGAAGGAGTTTGTAATAAGCAATCATAGTCTGAGGAATGTTATAAAACGTTAGAAGATAAGATGGATCAAATGTTTAAAAATCAATCATCTTCCATTCATAATTTGGAGATACAAGTTGGTCAATTGGCAAGTGTTATCCTATTTAGAGGAAAGGGACATTTACCTAGTAACACTGAAGGAAATCCTAAGGAAAATGTGCATGCTATAGCCCTTCGTAGTCATAAATTATGAGATAAACCAAATCCTTCGAGTATACTTGCTAATGATATTGTTGAAATACCAGATGATTATCTGAGTAAATCCAATGATAAGGTAGGAGTGGATGAACAACCTAATTTCGGAAAGGTTAATCCCCCTCAACCTCCAATTCCAAAGAATGAAGAAGAAGAACGAGGATAAGCAATTCATCAAGTTCATTAGCAAACTTAAAGGTCTAGAAATCAATCTTTCATTCATTGAAGCCATTACACATATTCCTAACTACGATAAGTTTATTAAAGAACTTTTATCTCGTAAGCGTAGTTTAGAAGGAATATCGAAAGTATCTTTAGCTGAAGGTTGTAGCAACATAATAACTACTACAATGCCCAATAAACTTAAAGATCTGGGAAGTTTCACAATACCGTGTAAACTTGGAAACATTTCTTTTCCAAAATGTTTATGTGATCTTAGGGCTAGTAAAAATCTTATGCCTTTATCTATTTTCAAAGAGTTGAAGCTTGATGATGAAGTTAAAAGGATAAATATGGTCATGCAATTGGCTGACTAGTCTATTAAACGTCCTTATGGCATACTTGAAGATGTGCTAGTTAAAGTGGATAAATTTGTTTTCCCAATATACTTTGTTGTGCTAGATTTGGCATATGATGAAAAGTGTCTTATAATCTTAGGAAGAACTTTTATGCATACTGGCAAAGCATTGATAGATGTGTTAGAAGGTAAAATTAAGTTAAGGATAGGTGATGATACAGTTGAATTTAACATGGATAAAGCTGATAAATATCCAATGGATGAAGATATATATATGAAACTTGACTTAATAGATGCTTGCATCCAAGAAGTTGTTAAGTTGGATTTCATCCATGAATATGAAGTCAAGGGGTTGAAAAACTCCATTGATCCCCAAATCTCAAATGTTTTCCAATATATATATATATATATATATATATATATATATATATATATATATATATATATAATATTATATAGTATAATATTTTCAAGTATATTTTAAGTTAGTGTGTTTATCAAAATAAAAGAAAAGACAAAATTTTGGTTTTTAAACAAATCACGACCGCGACATGTATCGCGCTCATGAATTTAGTTGTCAAAACTTTCATTTTCTGTATGGAGAAAGTCACGATCATGACAAACTTTAATGAGACTGGTGCGATTTCACAACTGTTAATGCTGTAACGGCTCTATTTCAAACAGTTATAAATCAAATATATTCGTTGAAACAGGCATTATTACCCTATTTCCTATATATATATATATACCTATTTTCCTAAATGATTTTCACAAAAAAATCACTATTTTACACAAATACAATCTCTTTTAAACTTTTTTTTCTATTTTTCTCAAAGTAAACAAAATCCTTTCTTTCAATTCTTGAATTTGAATTCAATGGCACCCAAGAAGTCTGCTACAACCAAGGGGAAAAACAAATTGGCTAATCAACAAACCAGATATGGATGTGTTTTTCCCATATATTATGACGAAGAAGTAGAAAGATATATGAGGATGAAGAACTTTGAAATCCAAAGTACACTATTTTATGATCCTTCTTTTGCGATTGATGCTAGGATTCATGCGGAAGTAGAGGAGTATTTTTCATTATTTGGGTTGGAAAATTTCGTGAACATGTGTTTCCCATTTAACTAGGAATGGGTTCTTGAGTTCTTGGTGACTATTCAAGAAGATGGGAATTTCTTGAAAAGGAAATTCAGGAATGAAGGAGAAGAATATAAATTTACTTTAATGGATTTGATTAAGTTGTTCGGTTTAGGAGAAACATATGAAGAGATAAAAAAAGAAGATGACTATAATTTGGCAAAATGTTTGGACTGAGTTAACGGGATTGGATCGATATGATGTCAAGAACTCATCCAACAAAAACATTCATAGTAATAGCCTTCTTTACCTCTACAAGTTTATTTCTCAAAGTCTATTCTTTCGACACGAGACTACAAAAGTATCGATGAAAGATTTGGTAATATTAGAATGTGTTATTTCATAATTAAGGCCAAAGTTTCTGATGTACATGATAGAATCCATCGCTAGTCTTACTAGATATAAAAAGGCTAGAATTGGAGGGGCAAATACAATTTGCGGAATTATTTTGGGAGTGAAGAACAAATGGCCATACTAATATAGTCCTCGAGAGAAATTCAACTTTATGGGAGGAGTATACATGAAATGAGCGAGTTTAGTTAAGGAAGAAAATGGGAAACTTACGTTTCTGCCATATGGAGTAAGGGTAAGAAAGATAAGACCGATACAAGAATCTACTTCTCGAGAAAACCAACCCGAAGAAGATGTTGAGGAGGCTCAAATCGGAAGTAGTGATGCAAGAGAAGCCTCCGGAAGTAACCATGATACTTGGAGAGGAAAAACCATCAAAGAAGTCGATCAAGCATGCCTAGACATTGCCTCCATACAGCAAGATGTTCATCAACTAACAAAATCCAACATTTGTTTGAACCGCAAGTTGAATTCATATTTCAGAATGAAGAATTTGGATATCTCACTGAGACCTCCAAATTCAAGTTTGGAAGATTAAACGGGTTCAATTTCTTTCTTTTATTTTCTTTTCATTTGTGTGTGATTCGTTTAGTTTAGTTTTTCAATTTTTAAATTCTCTCACAATGAGGACATTGTTTTCTTTAGTATTAGGGGAAATGCTAAATCCCAAAAATCCAAAAAATTAATTATTGTGAGTGTTAGGTATTTCAAGTTTGATGTTAGTGCATATTTCAAACAAAATGTTTCGAGTTTGAGCACAAGTTGAGAGTGTGAGCACTTTTTGGCCTAACATGTCGCATTTGGCAAGGATGAGTAGTGAGTAACATTCATAAGCAACATTCCAAGTAAGTTTCGATATATATTTCAATGCAACATGAACTAGTATAAGTTATATAGTTTTAGTTTAATGTTACCAATAAGTTAGGAGTAATATCTAGTAGTGTTCTTACAATGAGTTTTATATGCTATTCTCGAATACATCCTATAAGTATTGAGTGTGTTTAAAGTGTTGGGAAACTATAGCCATAATACATTGAAAGTGATCAATAAAGGATGAGGGTATTAAGAGTAAAAAATCAATAGAACCAGAGGATAACCAATTATTTATGCAAAAGGAGAGGAATGGTACAGAGCAAAAACTGTAACCATTCAACGAGTGATAAAAAAAGTAGCATAGCATGAAAAATTGGTGCAAAGTACAAATTTGTACTTCAAAAACATATGTTTAAAAGAAAAAAATGAGAGAAAGTGGTATGGAGCAAAAAATGAGACCACTAAAAAACGGGGAGAGTGGTATGGAGCATAAAATGAAAGCACTAAGAGTGTTTTTAGCATCCTAGATCAAACTTTCCAAAGTGTCCTCCCTTTGTCCTTAATACTTTATACTATACTTGAGAGAAGGAAATTTTCAAGTAAGCATATAACACTTATATGAAGATGCAATTTGGTTGACCCTCCATTAAGAGAAAAGGTATGCAACTGAAATATATAAATTGCACATTACTAATTTGTGGGAAATTTCGAACTTTTACTTGAATCTTATGCAACGTGGGAATGTGGTACTTACTATGATAGTCTTTCACCAAATGAGGCACGAACTTGAATTACTATTATATACACTTCTGTTGTGTTTACCTTGAGGACAAGGTAAAAGTTAAGTGTGGGGGTGTGATAAGTGTATAATTACACTTATTATCATGGAATTTTCAATTATAAAATGATATGGTTTAGAGTCGTTTTATACTTCATATAAAAGATTTCACATGGTATGTAGTTATTTTTTATGCAAATGCAAAAACTAGGTAGATCTTAGGAGTAAAATGATCAAAAGTGGAATTCTATGTAAAAAGAGTGAAAAAGGTGCAAACAGATGTGTGGAACACAAGGATTTAGATTAGGATTAAAGTTGTCAAAGATCGACAAAGTTGCAAAGAAGAATCATAAAGAAATAGCATTTCACGATCGTGACACTTATTCACAGTTGCGACTTGTCACTCTTTATAAAAAGAAAACTGTAAACCAATGTTCACAATCACGATTTGTGACGGTTAATGGTTATCTATTTACAACTACCAACAGCCAGATAACAACGATCAACCGCCACAACTACTAATCGAAAAGACACCCTTTAGAAATCAACTAATCATGAAAAGGTGCCTTTCCATTATGGATGAGGATGAATTTTTGCATCCAATCAATATGAAGTGATGCAACTCTTCGCCAATGGACATGACTCTTCGTTTGGATAGATACAACCCTTCGTACTTTATAAATAGTGTTCAACTTCAACCATTTTCACAGGTAGAGATTTTGGATTGATAGTGTGATACATGTTAGAGGTGTATGTATAGATGGAAAGTAGAAATTATAAAGATTTCGCTAGTCAAAGTCTTAGCGAGAAAAATGTATAAGTGATTCGATTCCTATTTTGATCACTATATTACTACACAAATTTTGAGCATTTGTTGTATGAGTGTAATTGCAAAGAACTTATCAATAAAAGTTTCCATTCATCAACATTCTTTTATTTAAGATTCACAAAGAATAGGATCCTATCAGAGGTTCTGTACGAGTCGTGACCGAATTCAAAGTAGACGTAGGAATTGAGGCAATTGACAACTCCCATTAAATAGTGGATACGGTTTGATCAACTTTAGCTTTCACTTGCACACCTTACAACCTTACTTTGTTTTCTACTTATACTTTCTATTTCAAAATTTATGATATGTCTATGTGTCGTAACGAGTGTTTTGCCTTGCATCATTTATATTAATCAAGTTATATGCTTTCGAGTTAACTTTAAGAGTGATTTCGGGGTTAACAAGATTGTGTATAAACACTAGATCTGTGATTATAATGCTGTTTAGCGAGTCAACATTTTTGGAATGGTAACTTGCTAAATATGGCTATGTAAGAGCGACCCGTGCTAAGCATAGTATTATAGTTATCCAGGTTCTTATAAGTGTCCTAATTCGTGTACCCTAGACTTAGAAAAGTTATACTTAGAAAAGTTATCTCATGTGTTGCTTTGTGGTGAATTATTGAATATTAGGGCGTCTAGAACTGTATTTGTTGAAGTTATCTAGTGTATGAAATATTCTTGATTTTTCGTGTTTTTCTCTGCTAAACTTATTTTTAGGGAATATCTATATATTTTACATCTTCTCTAGTCTGTTCATACATTTGTTTATCATCCAAACATCCAAATCCCTCCAATAAAAATTCACTACTTTCATTTACCTCATAACTCTAGTTAGTCTTTAGAACCGAATTCCTTCCCTGTGGGATCGATATCTTTTAAAACTACATCGAAACTGTATACTTGCACATGGATAATCTTGGAACATATGTTAGTATAGTATAGGTATGGATAATGTATAAATAACACAAAAATCAAGAAAAATTTTTGAATTTCTTGATGTTTTTATTTAATTATGTTTTTGGATTTTTGGGATTTTACATTCCCCCCCCCACTCATTAGAGAACACAATGTCCTCATTGTGAGAGACTTTATTAAAAACCTAAAAATCTCAAAACTAAAAACAAACAACTAGTCTAAAAATTTGGTAAAGAAAAGAAAAGAGTAAACATGTTCTATTGAGAAGGAGAATCCAGGGGACTAGGAGTAAATTGATAATGTTATTTTCTAAAGAAAGATAGTAATTTTCGAAGCATCGATTTATTACTTTTCTTTAGAATCTTCATGTCATTCTTCATTACTCCAAGTTTCGCTTGGCAATTGTCCAATTTTTATTGCATGCTCTCCTTCCAATCTTCCAGAGCTTCGTCTTCTTCTTCTTCGATCATCGGAGTCTTTCCAGGATGACGTCTAGCGAATGGATCAGATGGGCCAACAGAAGAACCTTCATGAGATGAGATTATCTTCTTGGTGCGATTAGAGTAGGAGTAGAAGGAATATACACCATCATTTTCTTGAAGAAGTCCAGTGTTCTTCAAGTAATTCCCATCCATATAATGAAAATACTCACCTGGTCTTTGGACATAGGGGAGTTGATTTCTTGCACCCAAGATTATTGCGATGATAATTTTGATTGCTCCAATCTTATTTCTCATGCTCATAGAATTCTTCTTCATCATATCCCAAATAATGTCCATGAATTCTTCTTTTTGCTCATCAAAGGGCAAGAAAGAATAAACAAATCTTTCTTTTGGACTTTGGTATTCTCTACTCGACAAAATACCGAAGTGGAAAGATATTTGTGTAGTAGAAGAATGTATTCATCCTTAATAAGTTTATTGGGAGAATTTTTGGGATCAAAAACTCTCTTACCCGTTAAATCTGCCAAAACTCGATTTGGTTGAAAAGAATCCATCATGCTTGATGAATTTTCAATTTTGAACCCAAACCAAGCACTCATCATCTCTCTTGTGATTGTGTCATGTCTTCCTTGGTTATGAAATTGAATCACCCTCTTCTTCTTATCCTCAAATCGAATGTCACTAAACTATCTAAAATCCAATCACAATTTTGTGGAAATCTCTTCTCCACAAATTGGCTTAAACCCAAATCAGCAAGATGCATCTCCATTTATTCATGGAGGCCTAAGGTTTCGAAGAGTACCATATCAAGAAAGATAATATAATTGATTTCCAACTTATTCAAAACTTGGAATCTCTTCCCTTCTATACGTGATCGAATCGGAAAAGGATAACCATATTCTTGTTTGTAATTCGGGACTTCCCTTCTATTTGCTACTTCCTTGATACGAGGCATATTGGTTTTGAAGTAAAGGTTTCATTATATAAGAATAGAGATGATTGTAAAACTTTTGTAAGCTTTTGTAGAAGTTGTGGTGGTTAAGGGTTCAACTTAGACATATTTATAGAGTTCTAAAATGTCTCTAATTGGCCAAAATAGTCAATATAGCCGTTATTGGTAGTTTCGGAAATCTGTCACGTGTTAAATTGCGATCTATAACGGTAATATTATGCTCATTTCATGATCGCGAAAGCTTGTCGCTATCGTGACTTTCCTCTTGATAGAAATAGAAAGTTTTACTAAATAATGTCACGGGCGCGATCTATAATCGCGGTTGCGACTTTCTTCAATTTCTCTATCTTTTCAATTCTTAGACTTAGTTCTAGAAAAACTTTAGAAAAACAAACATACATGTTAAATAATAATAGTACATATTTTATTCAATTCAACATATATTAACAAACACAATTAAAACAAACAATAAACTGTACAGAATCTTAAATCTAAATGAAAATGGATATTTAGTTGGGGGGAATCGATTCTATCATTAAGTTTATTTTATAGTAGAACTCCCGGAGATCTAGCTCGACATCAAACATAAGAGTATGAATATCATCGATTTTTCTACGGAGGTTGGTTGTACTTTGTTCTTCCTCCCTCTCGATTTCCCCTTCTCGTTGTTTATCATCTTCCACTCTATCATCCCATAATTTCCAATCAAAGGTGACTCTATCAACCCCAATGCACCTGACCAGAAATCCATACTCAAAGAGAAGATCAGTAGTTAACTCCGGAATCTCGTCTTCATCATTAAAGACTGTAGTGGCATAGGGGATTCTCCCAATCTGGTCCAACAGATTCGCCATAGTTCGACATCTGTACTCTATCATTCTAGGGTTCTATGCGGAAGACATGAGTGTCTTCATCATAATCCCAAAAATATCGACAGGTATGCCATCCCAAATTTCTTCCAACACAAACAATTCTTCGGGAATGATAAGGTCGAATGATAGCTTTCCAAATAACACTCCACTTAAGTAAAACTATAACGTGAGCAAACATGGATCATGAATCCACCCGCTATAGGTAGATTCACATTTGTAATCAGTTTGGCCGATCAGGCAATTCCATGTTGGTAAGGGATCCCATCCAGGAAGCATCTTATAATAGAAATCCTTCGAAAAACCCATATACCTTTCCAGTGCCTTCCTTGTTAACTTATACTCTTTCCATTGGTGGCGATAGAGTAAGCAGTTCTTCCTGTTGTTCTTCAAGACCAATGTGACCAACATTTCCATACAGTTGTCCACATTGTTACCCAGAGTCATATTTGAGTAAATGACAAAGTTAAGAATCCTTAGGTAATACATAACTCTTTCATATACACAGAGGTTGATAAAGCTATTCCTATGAATAGTATAGGAACTCTTAAACTCAGCCTCCCTTATAACTTCATAATGATCCCCTTCTTCTCTAGAGTGGATCGTGAATGGAGCTTCATACTATTCTTGGAGATTTGTAGGCGAAACCAGGTTGGATTTGTTTGTGATAACCATTGTGAATGAAAGAAAGGATTGAAAGAAATGAAGTAGTTTCGGATTTGGAAAAGATTTGTTCTTTGAAATGTAGAAAATCAGATTACAGAGGTGAGGAATTATGATCACTCCCACGTTAATTTTATAAGGGTTAGTGGAATAACTGTCGAATAACTGCAAAATTGCTGCAGTTATAGCACTAGTCACGATCGTGATTATATATCGCGATCGTGACTTATAGAAGTTCAGAAATAGAGAGTTTGTACCAAGGATTCACGAACAGGTGTTGTCAATACCGCTTATCAAAATAGAAAAAATGGTGACCACAACAAGTATACAGTTTCAATATAGTTTTAAAAGATATCGATCCCACAAGGAAGGAATTCGGTTCTAAAGACCAACTAGAGTTACGGGGTAACCAAAAGTAGTGATATTTTATTGGAGTGATTTGGATGTTTGGATGATAGACAGATGTATGAATGGACTAGAGAAGATGTAAAATATATAGATATTCCCTAATAATAAGTTTAGCAGAGAAAAACACACAAAATCATCAAGAATATTTCATACACAATAAAACTTCAACAAATACAATTCTAAACGCCCTAATATTCAATAATTCACCGCAGAGCAACACATAATATGCCTTTTCTAAGTCTAGGGTAAATGAATTAGGAAACTTATAAGAAACTGGATAACTATAATACTATGCTTAATACAGGTCGCTCTCACATAACCATATTTAGCAAGTTACCATTCCAAAAATGTTGGCTCACTAAACATTGTTATAATCACAGTTCCAGTAACTATACACAATCTTGTTAACCTTGAAATCACTCTTAAAGTTAACTCGAAAGCATATAAGTTGATTAATATAAATGATGCAAGATGAAATACTCGTTACGACACATAGACATATCATAAACTTTGAAATAGAAAGTATAAGCAGAAAAGAAAGTAAAGTTGTAAGGAATGTAAGTGAAAGCTAAAGTTGATCAAACTGTATCCACTCTTTAGTGGGAGTCGTCAATTCTCATAATTCCTGCGTCTACTTTGAATTAGGTCTCGACTTGTACAGAACCTCCTCTAGGATGCTATTCTTTGTAAATCTTGAATAAAAGAATATTGAAGATTGAAAACTTTTATTGATAAGTTCTTTGTAATTACACTCATACAACAAATACTCAAATTTGTGTAGAAATATAGTGATCGAAATAGGAATTGAATCACTTATACATTTTTCTCGCTAAGACATTGAACTAGCGAAATTTTTATAATTTCTACTTTCTATTTATACATACACATATAACATGTATCACACTACCAATCCAAAATCTCTACCTGCGAAAATGGTTGAAGTTGAACCCTATTTATATAGTACGAAGGGTTGTGTCTATCCAAACAAAGAGTCGAGTCCATTGTCAAAGAGTTGCATCACTTCATTTTGATTGGTTGCAAAGATTCAACCTCATCCACAAAGGAAAAGCACCTTTTCATGATTGGTTGACTTTAAAAAGGATGTCTTTTCAGTTAGTAGTTGATGGCAGTTGATCGTTGTTATCTGGCAGTTGGTTGTTGAAAAGAGATAACCATTAACCGTCACAAGTCCTGACCGTGGATCACGTGTCATGAACACTGGTTAGCAATTTTCATTTTATGAAGAGTGACAAGTCACGACTGTGAATAAGTGTTATGATTGTGAAATGCTATTTCTTCATGATTCTTCTTTGCTACTTTGTCGATCTTTGACAACTTCGATCCTAAGCTAAATCCTTGTGTTCCACGTATCTTTTTGCACCTTTTTCACTCTTTTTACGTAGAATTCCACTTTTGATCATTTTACTCCCAAGATCTAGCTAGTTTCTTCATTTGCATAAAAAACAACTACATACCACGTGAAATCTTTTATATGAAGTATAAAATGACTCAAAACCATATCATTTTATATTAGAAATATCATATTAAAAAGTGTAATTATACACTTATCACACCCCCACACTTAACTTTTGCTTTGTCCTCAAGGTAAACACAATATAAATTAGTATTCAAGTTCATACCTCATTTGGTGAAAGACTATTTTAGTGAGCATCACATTCCCACATTGCATAAGATTAAAGTAAAAGTTCAAAATTTCCCTCAAATTAGTAATGTGCAATTTATATAGTCCAGCTGCATACCTTTGCTCTTAATGGAGGGTCAACTTAATTGCGTCTTCATATAAGTGTTATATGCTTACTCAAAAATTTCCTTCTCTCAATAGTATAAAGTATTAAGGACAAAGGGAGCACACTTTGGAAAGTTTGATCTCAAGGCATTTTTAGGTAACCTAGGATGCTAAAAACACTCTTAGTGGTTACATTTTATGCTCCATACCACTCTTCCCTCTTTTTAGTGGTTGCATTTTATGCTCCATACCACTTTCTCTCATTTTTTTTCTTTTAAGCATATGTTTTTTAAGTACAGATTTGTACTTTGCACCCATTTTTCGTGCTATGCTACTTTTTCTTTTTTCACTCATTGAATGGTTGCAGTTTCTGCTCCGTACCATTCCTCACCTTTTGCCTGACTCATTGGTTATCCACTCTTTCTTTTGATTTTTTTACTCTTAATACCCTCATCCTTTATTGATCACTTCAAAGTATTATGGCTATAGTTTCCCAACACTTTAAACACACTCAATACTTATAGGACGTATTCGAGAATAGCATATAAAACTCATAGTAAGAACACTACTAGATATTACTCCACTACTAACTTATCA
>CATIWQ010161633.1:0-10483 GCA_949673415.1 Euphorbia schlechtendalii | reverse complement strand
TGAAAAAAAAAGAAAAAAAAGCATAGCACGAAAAATGGGTGCAAAGTATAAAGTACTTCAAAAACATATGCTTAAAAGAAAAATGAGAGAGTGGTATGGAGCATAGAATGCAACCACTAAAAAAAGGGGAGAGTGGTATGGAGCATAAAATGCAACCACTATGAGTGTTTTAGCATCCTAGGTTACCTAAAATGCCTTGAGAGAAATTGACAAAGTGTGCTTTCAATGTCCTATATACTTTTTATTATGCTTAAGAGAAGGTAATATTCGAGAATGCATATAACACTTATATGAAGATTACTATTCGGTAGGCTCTCCATTATGAAAAAAGGTACGCAACTAAGGCTATATAAATTGTACATTACTAATTTGTGAGAAATCTCGAACTTCTAGTTGAAATCTTTTGCAACGTGGAATGCGGTACTCACTACAATAGTCTTTTGCCAAAGGTACGAACTTGTTTACCAAATTTATACACTCCTGTTGAAATTACCTTGAGGACAAGGAAAAAGTTAAGTGTGGGGGTATGATAAGTGTATAATTACACTTATTATCATGATAATTTTGCGTAATAAACGCTATGGTTTTAGTCATTTTTATACTTCATATAAAAGATTTCACGTGGTATGTAGTTGTTTTTGATGCAAATGCAGATACTAGGTAAATCTTGGGAGTAAAATGAACTAAAGTGGAATTCTATGAAAAAAGAGTGAAAAAGGTGCAAAATGATTCATGGAACTTGAAGATTTGGCTTAGAATCGAAGCTGTCGAAGATCGGTGAAGTTACAAGGAGATTTCTAAAGAAAACTCAATTCACAGTAACGACAATACCTCGCGGTCATGACATGTTCACTTCACAAATAGAAATCTGCCAATCAAAGGTTCACGGTCGTGAATCACATATTGCAGTCGTGACATGGACGGTTTTCTGGTATGATCTTCTTAACTACCAACCGCTAGATAATCATGATCAACCGCCATTAACTACCAAAGACAATACACTTATCAAGAGTTAACCAATCATGAAAAGGTGCCTATCCATTGTGGATTGAATCAAAGCCTCTCAACCAATCACATTGAAGAGATGCAATCTTTCACCAATGGATGTGACTCTTTGTTTGGATAGACGCAACCCTTCAAACTCTATAAATAGGGCTCTAAATCCTCAATAATTTCTTACATTGGGTGGCACATGGTGCATTTTTTGGGTGGTATGCCTTCAGTGTAATAAAGGAAGTGCAGAAATAAGAGTGCAAATATAATGTGTGTATAGTTAGATTCACTAATTTCTTAAGTGTTAGCGAGAAAATGTTTAAGTGATTCGAATCCTTGTTTTGATCACTAAATTTCTCTGTATTCTTGAGTGATTGTTGTATAAGTGTACTTGCAAATCACTTATCAATAAAAGTTTTCATTCTTCAATATTCATTTGTTTGATATTCGCAAGGAATAGCATCCTAGCAGTGGTTCTGTATGGGCCGAGACCGAATTCAAAGCAGACCAGGAATTGCAGGAATTGACGACTCCCATTAAAGAGTGGATACAGTTTGATCAACTTTAGCTTTCACTTGCATACCTTACAACTTTGCTTTGCTTTCTACTTATACTTTCTATTTTGAAGTTTATGATATGTCTATGTATCATAATGAGTATTTCGTGCTAAGTCTTTTATGTTAATCAAGTTATATGCATTGGCGTTAATTTTAAGAGTAGTTTCGGGGTTAACAATATCATGTATAGTCATTGGATCTGTGATACTGTTTAGTGAGCGAACATTTTTAGAATGGTAACTTGCTAAATGTGGCTATGTGAGAGCGACTCGTACTAAGCATAGTATTGATGTTTTCCAGGTTTATATAACAGTCTTATCTTGTTTGCACTAGACTTAGAATAGTTATTTCATGTGTTGCTCTGTGGCGAATTATTGAACATCTGAGTGTGTTGTACCGGTTTGTTAGATTAATCTAGAGTGTCGTAACACTTGGGTTGAACTTACTTGTTTTCTTTGCTATACTTGTTCGTAGTGAAAACCTATTAATTTAGAGTTTCTAATCTATCACATCTACATTTACTCAACTTTTCATTCTAATCTTCGTATCCATAAAAATCTCTAATCTATTTTTATTTTATTTTATTTTACTTTTATGCTTCCCTAGTTATCTTTAGACCTGGTTCCTTCTCTGTGGGTTCGATATCTTTTAAAACTACATCGCAACTGTATACTTTCAGTTATCATCATTTTTCTATGTGTTAAGGGGTATTGACAACACCTACATTTATTTGTGAACAAGTTTTTGGCACAGTTATTAGCTAATAGTTCACGAGATTTTGTAACCATTATAGATTAAAATTATCAGTAGAAAAGTGGCGAACAAACAAACCAGAGTCATTCACGTTGGTGGCCACAAATGGTATCTCTAACAAAAAACTTAGCTAGCGGATCTCAGAAGCTCGATAAGGACACAGAATCTCAATTCAAGCCTCTTCATTCAATGAACAGTGGTCCTTCTTGAAAAAACACGTAGGACCATAATGCGAAGGGAGATATCGGACCTTGCCTAAGCGAGGATCAGCAGTCAAACGAAGCCTCTCCAACAACCACACCTGCAAGTGTTTCATTCAAATAAGAGGATGAAATTAATAAAAAGAAGAGTCAAAAGATGTACCTCATGTAGAGCAAAGTGGTCACCCACTAAGTCTGGGTTCACTATAGCAGCTTCCATACGAACCAAATTCTCTGCCAAAGCTAAAGCAGCAGGAGTGAGACACGTGGAGAGTGGATGAATGACAGACAGCACGAGAAATGGGGCAACTGCTCCAACTCCAGAAACAAACTCCACAAGGAGAAGTAGGGCCAACATAGAAGGCCATGCGAGATGAGAACTGGGTGTCATTTCTCACCATCTAAGGATAACATCGACTCGAAAAACTACCAACGTCAGGAGTGGCGGACAAAAAGCGCTTAGTGGATTCCAAGTTCCACAATCCTCACAACTTATCCTCGCCCCCGAATTGGAAGGAGGGAAATGCAAAGGAAAGCCTCAAAAGGGAATGCTGGAATTGGGTTCTCTGGAAAAGGAAGCCCCAGGATGGTATGATACTCCTCGACCAAGGGGTGAATCTCGAGGTCAACAAAGCAGAAGACATGGGTGGCCGGATCCTAGAACTTCAAAGCAGCATGGACAAAGGCCGAGTTCACAGGATGAAAAGCGAGGTATTGAAGGCCTCACACCCTATACCCATCGAGCTTTCACCAATCAAGCCCTCGGTTGGTGCGGAGAAAAGCCTTAAGTCACTCGTTATGTGTCGACATCGACAAGAAAAAAATTAAAGGAAATTCCTCAAAACCGGTGTTGCCTAAAAGTATGAACAAGAAATATTAGCATACCATATTCATTCATTCATACATACACATAAACATTCACAAACAAACATCCACTTTCATAAAGACAAAAACGCAACAAGTAAGGTCCCGGCACGCAACAGCCAATAGTCCTCTTCTTTTTCCATAAAATCAAAGTTTTTGAAATTCTACAAGAAAAGCTATCTAAGAGTTCAGTTGAAAAGGAAAACAAGATTGACAAAAGAAAAGCTCCTAAGCTTGCATCATCTATCGGTCATCTCCACCCACTAGGTCTCTAGGAGCCATGGTAGCCATCTCAAACTCCTCAAGGCACAGACTTCCGGAAGCACCATCGGTCTGGCCCTCTACAGGAGGGGCCTGAGGGACATTGAAGAAGCCAAAGTCCCACTCAAGAGTGGGTAGTGGCTCAATACCCAACTCTCAGTAGAAGCTCGCTCCTCCTCTCGAGCTAGAGCAGACTCGGCGCTCTGTTACAACAACTCCTGAGACTGGGTATCTAGACTTTGGTATCGGGGACCCAAATCTTGGTGAATGGCTCCAAATCCTAGTAGCGATAATCCAGATCCTGATGGCTAACATCCAATGTCTACAAATGACCCTTAAGCTCCTAGGTAGAGCTACTCATAATCATCTCCTCTCGCCAACAACGATTGCAATTATTACGACATGTAAAAATCATGATCATATACATTGAACATACATATCATACTTACATACTAATCAATCATAAAACATGTCTACAAAGGACACGTATTCGTGCGACCCCATCCTGTACAATCATAATATCCCTCGATGAAAGTGAATGCCGATCCACCCGCTCCATCTCCTCTCACGCCAACTACAAAATGAACTAAAGAACATCAAACACTCTAAAAACCACTACAATACATTTGAAGATAAGATGTTTAAACAAAGACTCACATGCATGGCGTCAGAAGGACCAAAAGTATATGTGTGAAGGCTTCGCAGAAAAGACACCTCTCTCTCTGTCCTTGAGTAACCCATCAACCAAAAAGATAAGTCCAAAGGAACCGCCAATCTCCCCTCAATGACACTTGAAGAAGTGGAACTCATACCCCCGGTCGAGGAATTCAAATTAGGGACTCGGACCCTCTTTTGGGCAGCCTCCTACAATAATAAATAAATAATAAGAAATAAGATAAAAAAATGAAAGAAACTCCATAATCAACACAAGTCTCATGCCCGGCAACCGATGCTAGTACCACTAGCGTCCATGCCAAAAACGCCAACTCCCTGAATCTCTGGGTGTGCATGAGGCCACTCTACCTTAGGCTGGGTTGGAGGATGAAGCAAAATCAACATATCCTGGATCAATGCCTCGTAATCACAGCACCGGTTGGAGACCCTCACACCATGCTCCTCAAAGAATAAATGTAGCTCCTCCAGGTTAGTGATCATCAAGTGTGCCTAAAATAATTCGGTAGGCGGTGTAGGACGAATACGCCTCTCAACCACTAGCTTAGTCTGCCAGAACTGGATACGCTCCCCTAGGTACAACTTACATGTCTTGGGACTCTCCAAAACAAAGCATTTTCACTCAACCTCCTTCGTCATCTGGTAGCTCGGGAGCTCCCTCCAGGGGTTGCTGCCAACCTGAAATATAATTCAAATTAAGATGAGTTTCAGACAAAGGATGAATGCAGTTCTATTTAACCGAAATAAGAGTCCTCACCTAATCAAGTGTTAAGTTACAGAGGCACCCGTAATAACCCTCATGGTCCAATATCTCTCCCTCAAAGGCCGAATAAATCTAAGCAAGGCAAGGGGAGTCATCGAGAGTATCAGCGAACTGCGGGGCTGGAAGGAAACTGTAATAGAAAGCCCAAGCCTGCATGATCAAAGATAAACATAAAGTCAGACAATGTAAACAAAAATAACCAATGTTCACTAACAATAAATGAACAAACGACACTTGAAAAACTATTAGGAGATATCCTAGTTTCCTCTGATGAGCTATCGTAACCAGATAGAGAGCAAAATATGTCTGGGCCAATATCGCCCGGGGCCAGTTAAGGCCACTAATGCCGTCTAGGTCAGCCAAGGGCTCGATCAACCTGTAGTTGATCTCGTTATTCGAGACCGGGAAGAAAGTCACGCTCATCAAGGTAATAAGAAAAGACCGGACATATAATCGAATCAAATCACAATCCCGATCCAGGGAAAACCGGTGATCGCCACCATGTCGTATGGGGTAACGGTGACCTCCCCGATATGAAGATGAAAAGTGTGCCAAATGTCACACCACCTCTGCGCCAACACAATCGATGTGGCGTAAGACAACAACATCATCGGTAGGGACCAAGCCAGGTCACCAAAGCCCGTGGCCTTGATGGCTTGGGCAAGCTCTGACTGGGTAGAAGCGTGTCGCCACCAAGTCTGGATGGTAGTATACCCGCCGGTATGTCGAAGAACTAGAGACGGTAAATAAAGAAGGCATCGAAATGTCAAGAAAAACATTTAAAAAAATGGTCATGAAAACCCCGGGGGCATCATCGGAAAACTTCTGTGGGGCATCTTCAAGGACCTCGTTGGAAACTCTGGCAAGGACCCGAAGGGATCTCCCCAGAGTCTCGGTGAGCCCCCTATGGGGATCTTGCTAGAATACTGAGCCCTTAGAGGCTTGGCCAATGGTAGATCTCCACCGAAATTATTTTTCCCGTGGACTTTTTATTTTATTTCATGACTATTTTAGAAAAAATAATTTTTTAACTAAAATTTTTTTGTTTCTAAACTAAATTCCGTGACATGAATCAGGTCTTTAAGCTAAATTCCACGACATGAATTAAGTCTAGAAAGTAAATGAAAAAATATATACAAGTTATCCGAGAAAGGTGAACCTGAGTCGAGAAGTTAGGATCAAGCACCTCTATGGAGTGGTGGGAAAGAGTCCTAGAATGGTGTCCTTCAAACTTGGACCATAAGCATCGTCTATATCCATGGAGAAAATGCCTGGTTGATTAGTAGGCTGAGGACAAAGGCTGGATGTGAATAGGAGCTACCTCCCAATGACTTTCGACAACATCTTTTTAGAGAGAAGGAAGAGAGAAAAAATATAGAGAGAGAGTGAAAATGAAAAAGTGTGAAAAGAGAGGATGGTGATATTTATAGAAGAAAATAAGTGAGCCCCACCTATTTATGTTCTCCAACAAAAGTATCCTAAACACGGCGGAGCAGTGCACAAGATTTAATTTATTTTTTCCATCATGTTTTAGTTTTTTGATTGTACGGGCAAAAATTTTTGCGTCGTATAAATTCAATGAAACAGTTAAAACAAAATATATTTACCTATTAATTATCTCTAATTTGTCAAAGGAATTAATTTAGTATCTCATCAAAATCATGTTTGCTCACCTTTGAAAAGGATTCAGGAACCTCACCCTGACACATAATAATTGCAATCGAAGGAAGAAACGCTTGTTTGTCAAAATCAGGCCAATGTAAGGAATGAATAAGTCACCCATATGGGACACCAATTGAGGATTCAGAGTCGCCAACCACATCAGCCAGGTATTTTCTCGATCCCTTCGCTCATTTCGTGTGATCGTACTAACTATTTAACCAGCAGAGATCACATGAGGGTAGCTATGAGCATGGGATTTTGTACCAGCTCGTATGTTCAATGATGTTGGCTTTTTGGGATTTAATCCTTCAATCACACAATTTTCGATTATCCAGAGATCTTCAAATGGGAGCGCTCCTCGTCTCTAATTCTATTTTCAAAAACATAAATTATTAAGGAATTGGAAAAAATTAGAATTTAGTAAAATTAATTAAAAATATATTTTTACATTAATTAAAAAATACAAATATATAAAAAAATTGGGTCCGGCCTAGACAGGGATCTGACGAGGCAACCTCGCCAGAGTCTCTGGATTGGCGAGCCTCGCTAGAATTCCGACGAGTAATTTGTTTACTTATGGATTTTTCAGTATTTTCGTCTATTAATATCGGGGGAATTTTTGTGAATCCAGACCGGAATTGTTTAGCAACAAAAAACAAACTAAACACTCTGATTTACCACAATATTTTCGAATTAAAAACACTTTTTGATTCAGCCATTTTTCAAACACAACACTTTTTGATTCAGCCATTTTTCAAACACCAAAAACTTAAAAGACGAAGAGGATTACTCCTAAAGGTCTAGTGGGTATAATGTAGTGGATTCGCTCGATAAAGGTAAGCCTCTGAGTTCCTAAAGTTTCTTATTTCATGCTCCCTCTATTTTTCTTCATTTCATTTTATACGGGGACCTAGGGATTATTCTACCTTTTTTTATTATGCAAATATTGTTTGTAATAATTCTTCATCTTTTATTTCTTTTTATTTAATGGAGATGTCTGTTAGAATACCCCCACAAAGGGAATAAAAAATCTATTCTCGGATAACAGCCCACACACCTTTGCCATACTAGCATTTTAACTAATTAAAATGAGCAACTAACGTGTTAATAAAAGTGAACCTTTTTATTTCTAAATAAGAACTTTTAATCATCATTTTTTAAATAGGTCACACAGGCGTCGCCAAAATCAAATCAAACATATGTGTAAATAGTGTGTTATACCCTGTGCTAACCTTTGTGGATGCAGGTAGATTAGGATTAGATGCATGTTTAGGATTTTATTTTTCCTTCTGGTATCGTAATTTCAATTATATTTTTTTGGGAAATGTAATTAATATATTAGGTAGTGGGTTGCATCCCCTGAGGTTTGTAATTTTAATCTTTACTTTTCCGCATTTATTTACCGCTTTATGTACGGAATAATCTCTTTCTAAATATATGTGAATCATGCATTATAACTCGAAAATGACATAAGTATGAATATGCTCAATTAAGAAATACAATAAATTGTAGATGTAATATAATGTGATCCAATAATAAATAAGCAACGTATCTCAAACCCAAATCTCTATATCTTAGTGGGCCTTCCCCTGGATGTTAAGCCTCACAAGACTCTAATTCTTGGAAGCGCTAATCCACGTGGTGACACTACACTAAGAGACAACAGATCCAGGTTTGACCAATCTAAAACTGTTTCCCTCTTTCTCAATCAAACCTTTCAGGGTCCCCGACCGGGTACTTTTTCTTTTTCCTCATTTCACTCACTCTATGCCCATCTCTCCGTGTCGTCCTCTCACACCTATGTTAAGTCAAGGTACCACCTTCAACTCATGAGATTGGCAGCTTGGATCTATCCAAAGAGTAAGCATACACATGCTAATCTATTCGCTTCATTGATGTGCAGTCTCAATGAAACTATGACTAGGGATATTTAGGCTATTCATAGTAACAAGTGTGTGCAGTTCTCATACCACATAGCTCCCACTATGTCCTCGCACTTTCATGCTATAATTTATTCATGGACTTTGCTTTATCAATGCGCATATATATAATAAAACACACACACACATATATATATGATACTAGCAAGATACATAATTTAAATAACATTGATAAACAACAAAGATGCCTTTGTTATACATAACAATAATCTGTAAACTATTTGTACATTATAACTAATAAAGATATATCACCCTAATTATCTCTAAAGCATATATCATGTATGAAAATCTCCAACTTGCACTAGAGCAAATTTCCCATGTGCATGCCTTCCCTTTAGTGTGACACTCCCTAAGAATAATTGGAAAGCACTCCGATACCACTAGCCTCTATACTAGGGCAGCCTCTATGATTGATCCACATGGATTTTCACCAACCAAAACCTCCAGTTGAAGAAGAAATTGTTGGTAGACTAAACCACTCGAAGACCAACCCAAAAATATGACTAAGATGGATCTCTTCAAAATTGAATAAGCCTTCGCATAAACTCACGAAGAAAAGACGTAAAACTCAAAAGGAAGGCTTAGTTGAAGAGAGAAATACAGGAACAAGAGGAGGCTATACATAGGGAGAAAAGGAGCTAAAAGCTTCAATTTTTAACAATGTGGGATGGGGAAAATCCATATCCCACAAATAGGTCATCCACACGGAGCCATAAGCTTCGTAAGTTGACCCGTTCACTGCCCGCTTAAGCAGCAAGACCTAATGGACTAGCCTTGTTCCGCAAGCTGTGCTTACAGGTTATCCCACAAACCAAGCTTATGGGTTGTTAGCAAGCCTGCACAGCAAGTCCGCACAAGTGGTGCCAAGGTAACATTTGCAGGACTGATGCCCGCTAGCATGCAGTGGCCCAATGCCAACGCAGGCTATGGGCCCATGAGCAAATTTTGCTCACAGGGCATGTTCGCCATTTTTCTACTGATAAGTTTAATCAATAATGGTTCCAAAATATCATAAACTATTGGCTAATAACTGTGCCAAAAACTTGTTCACAAATAAATGTAGGTGTTGTCAATACCTCTTATCACATAGAAAAATGATGATAACTGAAAGTATACAGTTGCGATGTAGTTTTAAAAGATATCGAACCCATAGGGAAGGAACCAGGTCTAAAGATATGGAAGGGAAAGATAAAAATAAGTAAATAAAAATAGAATTAATATTTTTGGGTAGGAAGATTAGAATGAAAAGTGGAGTAGATATAGATGTGATAGATTAGAGACTCTAAATAAATAGATTTTCACTACGAACAAGTATAGAAGAGAAAACATGCAACATCAACAAAGATATTACGACACACTAGACTAATCTAACAAACCGTTTCAACACACTTAGATGTTCAATAATTCGCCTAAGAGCAACAAATTAAATAACTTTTCTAAACCTAGCACAAACGAGATAAGACTATTATATAAACCTGGATAACATCAATACTATGCTTAGTACGGGTTGCTCTCACATAGCCACATTTAGCAAGTTACCATTCTAAAAATGTTGGCTCACTAAATAGCGTTATATAATATATCTAGTTATTATACATGATATTGTTAACCCTGAAACTACTCTTAAAATTAACGCCAATGCATATAACTTGATTAACATAAAAGACCTAGCATGAATTATGCATGATAACACATAGACATATCATAAACTTCGAAATAGAAAGTATAAGTAGAAAGCAAAGAAAAGTTGTAAGGTATGCAAGTGAAAGCTAAAGTTGATCAAACCGTATCCACTCTTTAATGGGAGTCGTCAATTCC
>CATIWQ010161602.1:0-41590 GCA_949673415.1 Euphorbia schlechtendalii | reverse complement strand
TTTTATCTTTGGTATTCTTCCGTTTGATTGTCCCTTGAATGGTGGTGATCCATGTGATGGAGTTGTTGACGTATTTAACGATCTGACTCCTTCTTTGTGGCATTGCGCCAGTTGTTTAGTCTTGTGAATGGCCTTATTCTAGCTCCAATCCTTTGGATCTTTGGATGAGTCAGTGAACGTTTAGTATTTGTAGATCCTTGTATGATGAGGCAATTGCTATTACGCTTTGTGTAAGTACATGTATTTATCTCTTACTTTCTCTCAAGAGTCAAATCATTTGAAATCATTATGGGAAATCCATTTATACCCAAATTAATTTCATGAAATGATGTGTCATATGTGTTAAAAACAATATGTATATGCTTAAGAGAATGCGAGATGTCAAGCAAATAAACAAAGTTCAATTGAAAATTCAAAAGCCCCATGGGTAAAGTAGCTAAGTGCTAAATTATTACATAATCAAGCATGTGTTATTCTTCCGATTCAAAGTGCTCCAGGGATTCGAAGTGCTCCATCTTATCTGCCTTCTCAAACACTTCTTGATAGCTCGAGAAGATGTCTAATCCAAATTTGTTCCTGTATGATGGCAGTGCACCGTTTAAAAGCTTGGTTATCATCTCTTGTAGAGTTAAGCAAGCTCGAAGCTTGACCTGTGTGGTCATCTAGCATGTATAGTAGGATTTAAAGTTCTCACCCTGCTCATGCCTTATAGCTTCCAGATGTTGCATCGTGGTTTCCATTTGAGAGTTGAAACTGTAATGCCCCAGCATGGCTTGAGCGAAGCTATTCCAATCGGTAGTGTGAGCATGGGATTTTTACTCCCGACTCAATAGTTTGATGATGAAGATGTAATTTTTCCCTTGTTAGCATTTCACATTTTGCAGGATCCCGAAATCGTCTTGGAATCATCCACCTTGTTTCTTAAGGCTTTCTTTTCTTAAAAAGGCCCAAGCCCAAAATAAAAACCCAGTCTGGCCATGCAATGTCGTTAACGCAGTCTGGCCATGCAATGTCGTTAACGACATTACGATATCGTTAACGACATTGAAAATGTCGTTAACGATATGACCAATGTCGTTAACGACATTGAATTGGCAGACAGACCAAAAAGCCAATTTTTTCATCCTTTGGTCAAAAAGTCCCAACTTTAACCCATAATTTCAGGTTTTCTCCACCCAACACCCTGTCAACATGATGCCATCCAACATCATGCATGATTAAAGGAAGAAAAAGAGGGAAAAGACAAAGATAAGTGGTTGAGCCAACTTGGACCTTTTGGATTGAAGGGAGCCCCATAAGGGGACTGAATTTTCAGCAAGAAGGGGGGACTGAACGGCAGCAGCAAAAGGGGGGAGCTCAGATTTTCCAGCTAAGAACAAAGAAGAGGAACTCAGCAAGAAGGAGAGCTCTCACCAAACAAAAACTGAAAACTCACAAGTTTTAGTTTTTCAAGTGTTTTCAAGCCTAAACCTAAAGGAAGAAGGACTCCTAATTCCTCTCTTCCTCTTCATACAAGCAATATCCCGGAAGCTTAGCCTTCCCGCCAAGAGGAGATCTTTACTCTCCATTTTCGCCAAAAATCGCAAAACTGAGCCAAAGAAACAAGGAGGACTTTTCGGGTACTTTCGTGGACCAAGCAAAGTGGATTCACGGCTATGGGGTAAGCCTCTGAGTTCCTAGAGTTTGTGCTTACGTTCATATACTTTTCTTTTTGAAGTTTCATTTTCTTTTCGGTTATTTCTAGTTTCTGCGCACCATTCTGTTTTCTGAGATTTTCAGTATGATTTCAAATCTTTTTGAGTGTTTTGATTACATAAACATATTCTACACATCCTGAGCTTTCTGGAATGATAAAGATCATTACAAACGGTTAAGTATAGCAAAAGTTACGATCGTTTGAAGTTTTAGATCTTGTTTTTGCTATTTTCTGTGTTTTCATGCAGGTCTGGAAACTCGATATCGTTAACGATATCACCCGTATCATTAATGATATTGGTGATATCGTTTAACGATATCACCAATATCATTAATGATATTGGCCCTGCCAGAATGTAGTTTTGCTCCGTTTCGAACCGTTTAAGCCTGGAATGACCCGCTGAGACCCTTCTGAGTTTGGAAATGCATCATTAGGGGTAAAAAACCTCCAAATTGTAATTATTTAAGATTTATAAATGATTTATTAATGTGTTAATATGTTAATTAAAGTTCGGAGTAGCAATGGAAACGCTTTGGGCCATTCATATCGATATCGCCCTTCACAGGGAAGTCGATAACGATATGAATGACATCGTTCCCGTTGTTAACCCAAACAATGATTATATTATGCATGTTTAGCCTAGATTTATCTTTCTAAATGTTGTTTTAGGTCACCCTCATGAAGGGAATGAAACGTGTTCCCGAATAACAGTCATCACCACATGCGTATAAATAAAAATGAACCATTTTTCATTTTAACCACTTTAAACCATTGATGTTTTGATTAGGCTACACGGTCCTCGCTAAAATCAAATAGAACATACTTGCCATATCTTGTGCTAACCTTTGTGGATGCAGGTTAGATGTATGCCTAGGGATTTATCTTCCTTCGGGTATTGCAAGTATTTTTACGGGAATTGTAATTAATAGATTAGGCGGGCGGTTGCATCTCCCGAGTTTTATAATTTATTAATTTACTTTTCCGCATTTATTTAATGCTTAACGTATGGATTTACTGCTTTTCGCATGCGTGTTAAATCATGCATTTCAACTCAAAACAACTTAAGTGCGAATATGCACAATTAAGAGAACATGGTTTTCTGTAGATGTAATATAATGTGATTCAATAAGAAATAAGCAACTCATCCCGAACCTGAATCTCTGTGTCTTGGTGGGCCTTCCCCTAGATGTTAAGCCTCACAAGACTCTAATTCCTGGAAAGAGCTAATCCAGGTGGCGACTCCACACTAAGAGACGGTGGATTCGGGTTCGAAATGATATGCATAAACGTTTTCGCCCTCTCTTCAAAACCTTTTCCTGGGCCCCCGACCTAGCGCGTACTCTTTTTTAAACACCCCGGTGGACCGTGCCTCTCACCCCGCGCTCTCTCGGTCCACCTCTTCGTGTCGTTCGCTCACAGGTTGTTATGTCTAGTGGGAGGTGGCTGTACCATTCGTTGACTGGGTGGCCCAAGGTGATGACAAAGAGCTTAGCCATCATCCATTCGCTGACCCCTAATGCTCCCATCACTGTTTGATAATGCATCAAGTGAGAACGTGGATCACCAGATCCTACGTACTTCTCAAACTGCGGTATTGCGAAATTTGGGGGTAAGCTATCTTCATCCCCGATTGTTGGTTGCGCTGAGTATGAATTCATGAGATGACCACCGCGAGTGGCCAAGAATTGTTACCATAGTTTCGCCATTCCTAGTTGTTGGAGGTTGGCATTCCTTGTGCTTGGATAAGAGCCATATTGCCCTTAGGGATATACTGCAAAGTGGGGCAGTTGAGGTGCCTGGAACTGTGAGGCGGCCGACGTATTCCAGTTAGGAATAGGGTGTTGGGTCATTCCTTGGTAGAAAGGCCCTGATGGGAATGTCAGCTAGACAAGCTACCCCTAGAAGTATTGGGAAGGGTTGGATAAGTTATATCCTGGTTATCCAATCGGAGCCTGGTTCAGCTGACTTTGTCCTGCCCTGAATTGATAAAAGGTAGTTGGGGGCACCATGTGTGAGGTGGGAGGTCCCCCTATTGGATTGGCGTTGTAAAGGGTGACCTCCGTGTTAGATGCTAAGTTCTGAGCCCTCCCGACATGTAGGCAGATGAGAGATGTTAGTTGTTCGCTATTGGCAAAGGCATCTAAGGTAGTTGCAATCTCGACGCTCACCGACGAATGCTAAGAGTTTTATCTTGTAAGGACAGGGTGATCTTCCCTCACGTCTTCTTCTTGTGGATTGGCCATAACAGTGCGTGGAACTGAATCTGAGTCTGAACCCGAGTCCTCACTTGAGTTAGTGTACGGAACCCCCTCCAGATTGGCCATAATTGGGGAAACATGGACCAGGCGGTGAGCAGGTCTCTTCCTAGCTAAGATACACAAGCAGAGGGTCAGATGTGCATGTAAGATTCGTGACATGAATCGTGGTGCGAGAAATGCATGAGATATTTAATGTTATGGCTGCATTCACAAGGGTTAGCATCCCATGATGTGAAATAACATGTATGTCAATCCATTTGAAACAAACAGGTTAGTCGTTAGGTAAACATGTGAAGGTGAAAGTCCAACAACGGGGGTTAGATTTGAGATTTGTACGATGTCTGACTCATGAGATGACCAAGTTTCTGTTTGGTAATAGGCTAATAATTTGAGGTGACATCTATGTGATGTCGAGGGTTTTGTTTGCCAATCCGTTTGGAACAAACAGGTCGATTGCCGTAATACCCGTGTGGTAATAGGCTTGGTTTAAAGTGTGGTTCATGTTTGCCAATCCAGTTGAAACAAACTAACCATAACTAAGGTTTACCGTACTGCCCAGGTGGTAATAAGTAAAAGGAATGTCGTTTTGGCAAAAAAGGTGGTAAGTTTGCCAATCCAGTTGAAGCAAACTAATCATAAACAATGTTTACAGTATTACCTAGGTGTCAATAAGTAAAAGGAATGCTGTTTTGGATAAAGAGGTGGCAAGTTTGCCAATCCAATTGAAGCAAACTAATCATAAACAATGTTTACTGTATTACCCAGGTGGCAATAAGTAAGAGGAGTGCTGTTTTGGCAAAAAAAGTAGTAAGTTTGCCAATCTAGTTGAAGCAAACTAATCATAAACAATGTTTACTACATTACCCAGGTGGCAATAAGTAAAAGGAGTTCCGTTTTAGCAAAGGACAGCTGGTAAGTTTGCCAATCCAGTTGAAGCAAATGAACTGAAAATGACCAAGGGGTTGTGTATTAACAAGTGGTATGTTTGCCAATCCAGTTGAAGCAAACTAATCATAAACAATGTTTACTGTATTACCCAGGCAGTAATAAGTAAAAGGAATGTCGTTTTGGCAAAAAAAGGTGGTAAGTTTGCCAATCCAGTTGAAGCAAACGAACAATGTTTACTATACTACCCAAGTGACAATTAAGCAAATGGATGTCGCTTTAGCGAGAAAAGTGGTGAGTTTGCCAATCCAGTTGAAGCAAACGAACCCATAAGCAATGTCTACTATACTTCCCAGGTGGCAATAAGTAAGAGGATGCCGTTTTGGTAAAAAAGTGGTGAGTTTGCCAATCTAGTTGAAATGAACGAACCAAAAATGAATAATGGTCGTGCATTATCCAAGCGATAACATTTTTTTGGCTTTGAGAGTTAACCACCAGGGGTTGCTCTCGATGAGTCTAAGTTTGGGTAAAACAATGTGTTATACCTTATGGTTTGGAAATTTGTTATCCCAAGAGGTTCGGGTGCAAAGGCACAGTCGAAGGTGACCCTAATCTTAGGTGACGCTGTCATGTCGCATCTCCTACTTCTAGGTTCAAGTTCGGGTAGAACGAAGTGTTATTCCCTAAGCTTATAAGTCCATGACTCTAAGCGAACAAAGGTTTTAAGTGCTTAGCAAGTATTATGGGTAATCCTAACCCTAGGTGACACTATCTCCACGCGTCTTCCTAACTCTAGGTATACGGTGTCAGGCAAATGACATGTGTGTGTATAATTCGTGTCTGCACAACAAATCGTGGGTTAGCATGATGCTTTTCGCAAAATAAACGTGGTGATGTGATGAACACATAGCACATAGCACACAATGTATCACTTCTAACCTTATGTCTCCTGTGTATGAGGGTTTTTGGCTAGTATCTATTCTAAGTTTGGTTCATCTTAGTACCATGAAGATACGAAGGAGCGCACCTGCAGGCAAATATAATGCATGGTCATTTGTGGGGTAGCACCTTAGGGAAAATGCCTATGGGTTACTTATATGAGGGTTGTTAAATGGGTTGTTGATGTAGAAGGTTCTTGTTGCAGTAAGATACACTCCAAGCCTCTCCCAAAGTAGGTGCGAACGAGGGAGGTACATGCGATATGGCAACAAGTGATCCACTCGCTAAGTTCCTTTGATCACCAGGGGGTCACGAAGTATACTTTCGCAAGCTTCTCGGTAAAATAGGGCACCCTAATCTTAAAGGCTAAGCCATCTAATGCATATGCTTTAGAATGAGTATGTCATAATTAAGAGGAAACGAAATAATGTGATCAATAATTTTGGGCACTTATCCAAAATCTAAAACCTTTGAAAAATAAGTTTTTAGAAATATCCACAGCGGAGTGACCACTGTGAGCGGACGACACAGAGCAGTGGGCCGAGAGCGCGCTGGATGAGAGGGGTGGTCTACCGGGGTGTTTGAAAAAAGATGCGCGCAGGGTCGGGGACCCGGGAAAAGGTTTTGAAGAGAGGGAGGAAACGTTTATTCAGATCGGTTCCAACCCGAATCCACCGTCTCTTAGTGTGGAGTCGCCACCTGGATTAGCTCTTTCCAGGAATTAGTCTTGTGAGGCTTAACGTCGAGGGGACGGCCCACCAAGACACAGAGATTCGGGTTCGGGATAAGTTGCTTATTTCTTATTGAATCACATTATATTACATCTATAGAAAACCGTGTTCTCTTAATTGTGTATATTCGCACTTAAGTCATTTTGAGTTTGAAGTGCATGATTTAACACGCATGCGGAAAGCAGTATATCCATAAGTCAAGCATTAAGTAAATGCGGAAAAGTAAATTAATAAATTACAAAACTCAGGGGATGCAACCGCCCCGCCTAATCTATTAATTACAATTCCTGTAAAAATACTTGTAATACCCGAAGGAAGATAAATCCTTAGGCATACATCTAACCTGCATCCATAAAGGTTAGCACAAGATATGTCACGTATGTTCAATTTGATTTTAGCGAAGCCCGTATGGCTTAATCAAAACATCGATGGTTTAAAGTGGTTAAAATGAAAAATGGTTCATTTTTATTTACATGTATGTTGGTCGATTTTATTAATGAAAATGACCGCATGGCAATATGCTGAGGACTGCTATCCAGGAACACGTATTATTCCCTTCGTGGGGGTGACCTAAAAAAAATTTAGAAATATAAATCTAGGCCAAATATGCATAATATAGTTATCATTTGGGTTAACAAAGCTAACGATGTCATTCATATCGTTATAGACTTCCCTGTGAAGGGCGATATCGATATGAATTGTCCGAAGCGCTTCCGTTGCTACTCCGAACCTTAATTAACATATTAATACATTAATAAATAATTTATAAATTCTAAATAATTACAATTTGAAGGTTTGTTACCCCCAATGATGCATTTCTAAAGTCAGAAGAGTCTCAACGGGTCATTCCGAGCTTAAACGATTCGAAACGGAGTGAAACAAAGCAAAACTGTATTCTGCCAGGGCCAATATCGTTAACTGCATTAGGCAGTATTGTTAACAGTATCAAGTGATATCATTAATGATATCGAGTTTTCAGACCTGTATGAAAACACAGACAACAGCAAAAACAAGATCCAAAACTTCAAACGATCATAACTTTCGCTATACTTAATGGATTTTGATGATCTTTATCATTCTGGAAAGCTCAGGATGTGTAGAATATTTTTATGTAAAGAAAATACCCAAAAAGATTCGAAATCATACTGAAATTGAAGAAGACAGAATGGTGCCCAAAAAGGGAACAAACCGAAAACAAAACGAAACTTAAAAACAAACAACATATAAATGTAAGCACTAACTCTAAGAACTTAGAGGCTTACCCCATAGACATGAATCTACTTTGCTTGGTCCACGAAATTACCCGGAAAGTCCTCCTCGTTTCTTTGGTTTGGTTTGGCAGTTTTTGGCGAAAATGGAGAGTAAAGATCTCCTCTTGGTGGGAAGGCTAGGCTTCTGGGATATGGCTTGTAGGAAGAGGAAGAGAGGAGTTAGGAGTCCTTCTTCCTTTAGATTTAGGCTTGAAAACACTTGTAAGATTAAAACTTGTGAGTTTTCGGTTTTTGTTTGGTGAGAGCTCTCTTTGGTTTTTTGCTTTGATTCCTTCTTCTTGGCTGGAAAATCCTGAGCTCCCCCCCCCTTTCTTTTGCTGAAAATTCAGTCCCCTTATGAGGCTCCCTTCAATCCAAAAAGTCCAAGTCGCTTTAGTGGTTCCACCCACTTGGTTTTGTCTCTTCCATTATTTTCTTCCCCATTTTCTTGACTTAGTGGGTTCAACATTATTTAGGGAGGTTGCCATGTGAAGAATATCCGGAATTGGTGTGGAATGATGAGTTGTTTTCATTAAAAAAATGGAGAAATTGACTTTTTAGTCAGTCTGCCAATTCAATGTCGTTAACGACATTGCAATGTCGTTAACGATATTGCAATATTGTTAACGATATTGCGATGTTGTTAACGATATTGCATGGTCAGACTGGGTTTTCATTTTGGGCTTGGGCTTTTTTAAGGAAATAAAGCCTAAAGAAACAAGGCAAATGATTTCCGGGGCAATTTTAGGACCCTGCAAAATGTAAAATGCTAAAAAGGGAAAAATTACAGCTTCATCATCGAACTCGCGAGTCGGGAGTAAAAATCCCGCACTCACACTCAGCTTGCTTTAACAATTCATAATAGCATGACTTTACCGATAATTCTACAGACTTTTCGAATCGCCAATATACAGAATCGCAATGATGTTCCCACGGCAATTGAATTTTCCTAATAAGTTGTTGTTCCTCCATCGAGAATAAAAGGCTAAGTAGATTATCATTCCAAGCTCGACCATGTGTTGAGATTAGCAGGTTTACCGAAGCCTCCTCAAAGCCATTCAGCGCCTCAGATTGGATTCTGGGGTGAGTTTCGGATGGCAGCCAATTTTTTGACCAAATGCCTACTTTCAAGCCATTTCCAATGCGCCAAGCCAACCCATGTTTGACAATATCGCTAGCGTTAGCCTTTTGTGTAGCGTCGAAAATAGAATAATGCGGGTAATATTTCGCTTTGAGTACTCGACTCATTAGTACATCGGGGAATAATATGGTCCACCAAACCTATTTAGCAAGTAATGCTCTATTAAACTCACGGAGACTACGGAAGTTAAGGCCACCTTTTTCTTTCGGTTGGCAAAGTTGCTCCCACCTCATCTAATGAATCGAGGAATTCCACCAAAAATTTGAGAAAATTTTCTCATTCGACGCGATGGTATGAAATGGTAGTAGAAAAATTTGCATGGCATATGTAAGAACCGCTTGAGCCACGGACTTGAGCATCACCTCTTGGGATAGCTTTTTATTTTTCCAACCTTGGACTTTCTTATGTACCTTTTCAACAATGAAATTATATGCACTTTTCTTCTACTGCAAATGATCGAGGGTAGCCCTAGATAATTTCCATAGCCATCCACTACATGGACCCCTAAGACCCCTGCAATATCCCTACTCAATTCATCTGAAACATTGGGGATAAAAACAATGGATGACTTATCGTAATTTATTTTCTGACCCGATGCCATCTCATAAAGATAAAAGCTGTTCTTTAGAATGCGAGCCTCGTCCAAGGTGGATTTAAAGAAAAATAGGCTGTCATTGGCAAAAAAACAAATGTGAAATAATCGGGGCCGTAGGCGTGATTTTACACCCATGAAGTAAACCTCGAGCAATTCTATCTTGATCAATACAGAAAGGCCCTCAGCACAAATAATAAACAAGTAAGGTAACAACGGGTCTCCCTGTCTAAGTCTTCGATATGGGAATAATTTTTGAAACTTTCCATCTCGATGCTTTATAGTGTAAGAGACCGTAGACAGAGACAACATAATAATATCAATCAAAGTATTCGGGAAACCCAACTTTGTAAGCATAGCTTGTAAAAAACTCCATTCCACCCTATCATAAGCCTTAGACATATCAATTTTTAGAGAGCCCATACCCGAAATTCCTCACCTCTTTCTGTTAATATAATGCCCTACTTCAAAACCAATCAAGATATTGTCAGTGATAAGCCTTCCCGGTATAAAAGCACTCTGGGACTCTGATATAATGGAATTCATAATGGGTTGAATTCTATTAGCTAGCATTTTTGACGTAATCTTGAAAAGAACATTACATAAAGAAATTGGTCTCAAATCCGAAACTATGGTGGGCACTTTTTCTTCGGGATCAAAACTATATTTGTATCATTAAGTCCGGGAGGAAACATATTGTTATGTAAATAATTCAATCAAAACGTGGTTTCCTCGCTCCCTATAATGCTCCAAAACTTTTGGAAAAAGCCCGGGTTGAAACCATCTGGCCTTGGTGCTTTTTCCGGGTGCATCTGAAATAGTGCCAGCTTAACGTCATCCCCGAAAAATGGCTACTGAAGCTTGGCCTGCATATCGTCAAAAATCTAAGGTTGCACAAGGGAAAGGATGTGATCGTAGTGGGTGTCGTTAGACAAGAATAAGTCTGAATAAAATGATTAGATCAGATCCTCTAGCCCGTTACCCCATTTGGCCCATGTTCCATCAAGTCTCTGAAGTTGTTGAAAGGCATTTTTTCGATGTCTCGAAGAAGCAATTCAATGGAAATATGCTGTGTTTTGATCCCCCTCTTTGAACCAAGTAATTTTTTATCTTTGGTGGGCACTTTTTTCTTCGGGATCAAAACTATATTTGTGTCATTAAGTCCGGGAGGAAACATATTGTTATGTAAACAATTCAAGCAAAACGTGGTTACCTCGCTCCCTATAATGCTCCAAAACTTTTGGAAAAAGCCTAGGTTGAAGCCATATGGCCTTAGCGCTTTTTCCGGGTGCATCCGAAACAATGCCAGCTTAACATCATCCTTAGAAAATGGTTGCTGAAGCTCGGCCTGCATATCGTCAAAAATCTGATGTTGCACAAGTGAATCCTCGAAAAATGGCTGTTGAAGCTCGGCCTGCATATCGTCAGAAATCTGAGGTTACAAAAGGGAAAGGATGTGATCGTAGTGGGTGCCGTTAGACAAGAATAAGTCTAAATAAAATGATTAGATTAGATCCTCTAGCCCGTCACCCCATTTGGCCCATGTTCCGTCAAGTCTCTGAAGTTGTTGAAAGGCATTTTTCCGATGTCTCGAAGAAGCAATTCAATGGAAATATGCTGTGTTTTGATCCCCCTCTTTGAACCAAGTAATTTTTTTATCTTCGGTGGGCACTTTTTTCATCGGGATCAAAACTATATTTGTGTCATTAAGTCCGGGAGGAAACATATTGTTATGTAAACAATTCAGGCAAAACGTGGTTACCTCGCTCCTTATAATGCTCCAAAACTTTTGGAAAAAGCTTGGGTTGAAGCCATATGGCCTTAGTGCTTTTTCCGGGGGCATCTGAAATAGTGCCAGCTTAACATCATCCTCAGAAAATGGCTGCTGAAGCTCGGCCTGCATATCATCAAAAATCTGATGTTGCACAAGAGAAAGGATGTGATCATACAAACAAGAATAAGTCTGAATAAAATGATTAGATCAAATCCTCTAGCCCGTCACCCCATTTGGCCCATGTTCCGTCAAGTCTCTGAAGTTGTTGAAAGGTATTTTTTCGATGTCTCGAAGAAGCAATTCAATGGAAATATGCTGTGTTTTGATCCCCCTCTTTGAACCAAGTAATTTTTTATCTTTGTCTCCAGTATACGTTTTGTTGTCTAAGAAGAGTGCCAAGTTCTTTTCTCTTTTTCAAAAACAAATCAGTAGTTCCAAAGTTAGTGCTCCCCCTCAAGCACCCCAATTCGTGCATACAAGCTTGTAAACGATGCTTGAAATTACTATGCTGATGTCTCCCCATTCCTTCAGTCCAGCAGCACAAATTTGTAGTTTCTCAACCACCGTGGCTTACCCATTTTTTGCCCAGCATGCTGCAATAAGCTCTCTACAACCCGGGAGTTGAAACCAGCTATTTTCAAAATGAAATTGTGGTTTACTACGAATAGAAATCGTATCACAATGAAGTATCAATGCTGAATGGTCAGATTCCGAGGTCGGCAAATTCTGAACCCAAGAGTTGCTGAATTGTTCAATCCATTCCATATTGCATACCGCGCGGTCTAATCGTTCCGCTATCCAAGTGTGTGACTCATGACTTTGTTCCTAGGTAAAACCATAGCCTGACATCCCCAAGTCCATTAAATGCAGTCAGTCAAAGCCTCTTTGAATCCCATAATCCAATTAACGTGTCTCGGGCCTACCACCCATCTTCTCTTCTACACTAAGCATATCATTGAAATCGCCTATGACTCACCAAGGCAATGCATTAATACCCACCAAGCTACGTAGACAATCCCACGACTCTTTTCTTCTTTGATTATTATTTTCTGAAAAAACATAAAAGCCCGTTAGCCTCCAAGGGACCACATCGTTTGTCACTGTGACATCGATAAATTTTTTATCGTATTTATTTAAAGTGACCAGCCCACTTTTTCTCCAAAAAAAAGATAGTCCACCTCCGTTGTTAGCTGAAGAAGGTACATAAAAACTCCCTTCAAAATGCATTCTTCTCTTCGCTCTCTCTACAATACTTCTACAAACTTTCACCTCCATAAGAAACACCACATCAGACATGCTAGAGGAAACAAGGTCCTCTAATTCCTGAATTTTCAGGTCCATGCCCAAACCCCGACAATTCCAGCTTAGAATTTTCATAGCGTTTGGCGAGCTTGCGCCTTGGAGCTCGCTGCAAAATCAGTTTTGTTATCTCGGCCTACGCTAGTAGTCCCTGTACTTTCATTTTCCATGCCACACTTTCTTTTCAGATCATTCAAAATAACTGGATTGTTATTATTATCCAGCTCCATATTCATGTTCAAATTCACTCCTACCAAACCCAACTCCCGGAAAGCCGCTTCCACTCTGATTGGTTTTGCTGAGGATCCCGTGGGAACCAGGCTGAACCCATTCTCATCTCTAAGCCATCTATCCTCCTCCGTAATCATATTCTTCTTTATCATCGCTCTAATGAAGTGCTTGTACATCCTTTTCGGTGGCTCAGTTGATAAATAAATCAACAGGCATGAGACTTCGGTGTGTTGGAACATACCTCAAATATAACACATGGATGGCAGGCATTCGTACTGAAACTGAACTGTTACAAATGTTCCCTCATTAATACGTAACTGCATCCTTCGCTTCAAAGGCTTAGTAGTATCTATGGAGACCCTAACACGTAGATAGAGCGGCCTGGAGACTTTGAAGTTGTTATTGTCTGCTTCTATAAACTGCCACTAAACTTTCCAATGACCTCACAAACATGCATTGAGATGCACCCTATTGGAACGTCGAATGCTTGAATCCAAATTGGCACATGTTGTACCTGAACAGAATCATGTTCTTCATGGGGGAGCCTTGGGGATAACGCAAATAATTTATTATTAAATGTCCATGGGGAGCCGTTCCAAACCCTGTCATAATCAACTTTATGATAAAATCTGAGTAAAAATCTGTTAGTTCCTGTCCTTTTCATAGTTACACCCAGTTTCGGATCCCACAATCTAGACATGGTACGGGAGAATGCTTTTTCATCAAAGGCCTTGTCAGTAAATAGCTCACCAATAAAATAGAATTCCGAAAGAGGGGTAGTGTTCACTGGAGCACTAATCTATATCATAGCGTTTGCTTCTTCTTCTTCATCTTCAAGAGCAAGATCTTTGTAGAGATTTCTGACTTCCTCAGCAGTCTCGTCTGGATTCATATTGCTTGAGGGATCAGACTAACAGGTTACCGGAAATACATCGGAGAACGGCGACAGACTAACAAACGGAACACCCTTGCCGACAGCGCAAGACTTCAAACCTAGGGCCAGACAAGGTCATGCTTACTTGAACCTATGGTTATTTCTCAACTTTTGATTACTCAAATAGAATCCTATTAACTGTGACCTAAATGATTATGTAGTTTTTTTTTTTATTAATTATTCACTTTCTTTTTATTTATTTTTAATATATATTTTTTTATCTTATAATACATTAATCTTGTCAATTTTTTAATACAATTAGTTTGTCAATTAACTAATAACGAAAATTATACGTAAATAGTAAATGTGAAATACCTATTCTTAATCTAATTTTGATATCATTTTTATTATTCAACAATAATTTGTTATTCAATATATCATTTCTAATCTTGTAAACTATTACATATAATATTTCTTAGCATTATATTCTACAACTTGTTGAACTCAGATTCGATCTAGGTTGAACTATTGACCATTGACCCTCCACCTTCACCGGTTCAACGGGTCGGATCAAGTTTGACAACCATTATATATCCTAACCCCCGTTCAAAAAAACTCCCTCAATACCGTAAAATTGCATCCGAGAGCCGTCCAAACTTGGCAAAAGTATATCCAAAGCCGCATCGTGCTGAAATTTGTACATGTACAAATCATGCATTATATGGAGTCATGTTTTGTGCATGGTGTACAAGTAAGTGCGCATGTAATGCATGACTTGCTCCACAACTACGAGTGTTACTATTAGGTGGCTCTTAAGTACATTTTTATCAAATTGAGACGGCTCCTGGTACACTTTGTCAAGTTGGAGCGGCTTATGGTAACTAGTCAAATTTAAGGGGGTAGTCGATTAAAAGTACCGAAATGAGAAGGCTACAAAGGTATTAAACCTTATTTTACTCACTTATTTTCTTTTTGATAATATGTATTATTATACTTATTATTAATCAAAAGTTAAATTTGTCTGTCAAATTGCTCCGTAAGTTCACATCTTACAGCAATTCCATAAATAAGAAACATATTGTAAAAATAAATTTTATTCAGAACAATGAGTTTCATATCTTATTCGATTTTTTAGAAAATGCTAGACATCAGTCGGGCGACCAGAGCATTCAAACATATAGGCGAGGATTTATCATAACTTAGACGAGACTTAAACGTCAATCGGTAGAATTTAAACACTAAACGTAGTCCAACGATAACTTTCAAAATAATGCGTGGAGATTTTCAAATCAGTGATGTTTACTACACTAAATAAAATGAAGCTGAGTAGAAGGTACATAGGAGGCGTATATAATTGGCGTGGGGTGTGGACCCAAGATGAAATAATGGGAACCAGTAATATTGAATTATGTTACATAATGGGGGTACTTCATATTGGCGCATGTGAACAACGCGTTTCCGTGGCCAATACTAGAGAGGAGTTGGGGTTAATTGTCAACCGTGTTTTGGTTTTGTGAAATGTGTGACTCATCGCTTGATAAAAGTTGTCATTTGGCTCCATTATTATAATAACATTTCTAGAGAATTCACTTTTTCATAAATTTAAATAAATCGTTACATCTATAAATAGGGATGAGGATGAGCTTAAATGTCTTCTTCAAATCTTTAATAAAATTGGAAATTGAAGTTCAGCATAAAAAAAGCATGTTCTACAAGAGCAAACTATTTTTTAACAATGTGCAACTGATGTCTCCAAATTTTATAAACAAATTAGTTGATTTGAGATGCGTAATAGTCAAATTTATGTCATGAATTATCTAAAATTTTGTTCGCATTTGAAAATATTTTCTCAACCAATTTTATAACACAAACATAATGGGTGAAAGGATTTTTTGGACCACATGGAATGATCAACTTGCTCATTTGTTTCCTAACTATACATGTTAATCAATAAGATCATGTTCTATTCGATTTGTTACCTTTTTTGTCTTCTTAGTACTCCCTCTAGTTCCTAATATTTGTCGTTTTAGAATTTTCATCAAAACCAGTAAGATATTCAATGCATTGTAAAATGATTACTTTAACCATTTTACTTCATAGTAAAATTCTCTCTCTTCTTAATTACTAACTTATAAATTAATCTACACTTAATATCTTTCCTTATTAATGCAAGGGTAAATTAGAAAAATCTTGTTAAAAAGTGCATTGATATTTTAAAATGATAAATATAAAGAATCAAAGTTCAAAATCTAAAATAACAAATATTAGGAACCGGAGGGAGTACATATTATTTGATATTTGTTGAAACAATTTTTATGTCATAAATTCAAAATATTAACTAATTGCACAGTACGAGGATTGAAAAATAACAAATGTACCAAAAAGATAACAATATTCATAACTTAAAAACCAATGGATAATGTACGTAACAGAAAGATCAAATGGAAAAATTGATTACACCGTTGTTCCAAATAGCACTTGCCTAATCTATTTAAATATTGTTCTTTAAAAATAATTTTTTATTTAAACAATGTCTGCCTATACTTGTGTAGGCACAAGAAACTCCAAAGACGAGTGCTTTATGATTTTCTATCGATTTGGAATGAAATATTTTGTGCCTATTATAATTAATGTCCCCTTCTTTGTTATCCCTTCATGTCTTTTATTCTTTTATGTTTCTTTTTTGCTTAAACTTTTGAAACAATATTTGTATTACCACAATCATAACTTATGGGTACGTAGTAAAAATTGAGTGAAGGACAAAAAACAAAAACACAATAAGGGAGACAAAGAATTTCTTCCAATCTCTAGTATCCCCTTGAGAAATCAAATTATACCTGCCAATGAAATCGAAGAAAGAACCAGATCAGAAACAGGTCCGCAGAAAGAAAATCATACCGTCTCTGTCGGGCCAACCCTTATTGAAAAAGTCTGACAAAGTTTGACACAATATGCAGAAAAAAAAGAAGGAATTAATGAAAATAATGGAAACACATAGAACATAGAGAAACGAAATTTTTTAAAAATATATTTTTTTTATCTACGTTTAGATTAAATGGAAAAAAATTATTCAATCCATTTCGAAGGTGATTTGAATGTAATCATTTTACAAGTTTAGAAAGATATTTGATCATTTTATAAGTTTAAGACGGCATCCAATTTTTGTTACCAAATTATGGAGAATAATAATGCACTTTGCTAATTACTAATCATGGATGGGAATGAAATATAAATTTATTTCTTTTTATTTAAATTTTTTATGAAATGCAAATTATTTTTTTTCCAATAACTATGACGAATACAATACAATATTCTATTATATTTCACATTATTGTTTTAATTTCTACTTTATACAAATATAATGAAATTTTTACTAACTATAACCTTAACAATTTAATTATACTTTTGAATGTTAGAAACAAAGATGCATTTTAGTTTTCACATTTCAACTATACAAACTTATCACTGTTAAACAAGATCATATCAAATCTATTTAATAGCTAAATTTATAAATGATTATGTATTTGTTATGATATTGAGCTTAATGCATATATGACTGAGAGTTGTTATTGACCATCTCCAACGTTACACCATGGATTTTCACTTCAAACTCTATAATTTGAAGTTGCTACAGTATTTATTCTCCAACCCTTCACTTCAAATTTCCACTTCAAAATAAAATATTATTATTTTATCATTTTCTAACTAACCCAAATAATAAACAATCAATTAAAATAAACTAAAGAATAAAAAAACAAATAAAAAAAGTAAAATTACAATAAAAAGCAATATTTTATTATTTGAAGTTGCTACAGTGCAACTTCATTCTTTGAAGTAAGAAATGAAGTGCCATCTCCAATCCCATTTTTTGAAGTGGGGTTGGAGATGCTCTTATAACTCAGTTGTAATGTTTTCTTACTCTTATAGACAAGATTTGTATGGTAAAATTGCTTGATAGTATTTTTAGTATGAAAGTTTGGTTAATTTATAGGTAAAGTCACGAAGAATATTTTGTTCTCTTTACAAAGTAATAGTTACGTTGCTTCTTTCCATTATTAAAATGAAAAATAAATTAATCATAAAAAAATTTGTAATTGTATGATAGTAATTTAGTTTTTATTTATCAAGAATACGGTGCTCCGTATTTCATAAACTATCAATCATATGTTTCATAATATTGCCTGTTTTATTATAGCGTGCTGAAGAATGTATTTGTTTCAAAATGTTTGTCTTCGAAATTTTGAAAATAAATACCAACTGTATTTTTGCTTAGTAAATTATTAGGTATGATTTGTCAAGATAGAAATGCGAAACTAATAATAAAAATTAAAGACTAGAGATGACGAAGAAGAAGTAGCTGAAGTTACCCATTAAATCATAAATAAATTTATATTTAACCCTACTTGCCTCTTTAAATTAAATTAAATTACATATACTTGGTGAGAACAGAAATTTAATAGCAACCGTAACTTTTGCCAAACTTAAATTAGTTACAATTTGTCAAAAAATGCTAAACTACAACAGAAAATTACAAATTTAAAGATGATAAGGTGAAGTAACCCGTTGAAGCAACGGAAAAAACTGAAAGTGTCCGCTGAGACCAAATCCACAGTTGAGACAGCTTGAAATTAAAAAGCAATGCAAATACTCCTACATAAGAAGTCAAAATCTGACGTGTCAGCTTGAAAAAACATCTCCCCTAATCCAGCCTGTCTCCTCTTCACACTCCGTGTTTTCGCGTTTCTTTCATCTGAAAAATTTAACTCACTTCCAGTTTCAATCATCTTCAATTTCTGTACTTTATAAACCAATATCATGCCAACTAACTCTAATTATTCACTCTTCACTTCTACTTACTTGCCCACATGGATGTTTTCCCTTGCTTTTCCGACCCACTTCCTTTCGACAGTCTTGATTTCCCGGTGTCTGACTGTCAGAGCATTCCACGCCCTAATTTCTCCGATGAGGAAATCATGTTAGCTTCTAGCTGGCCCAAGAAGCGGGCCGGCCGGAAGAAATTCAGGGAAACTCGCCACCCCGTTTACCGTGGCGTTCGCCGGCGTAATCCCGGCAAGTGGGTCTGTGAAGTCAGAGAGCCGAACAAGAAATCAAGAATTTGGTTAGGGACTTTCCCGACGGCTGAAATGGCTGCTCGGGCTCATGACGTGGCAGCTTTAGCATTGAGAGGGCGGTCGGCGTGCTTGAATTTCGCCGACTCATCGTGGCGGCTACCGGTGCCGGCTTCAACTGATGCCAAGGATATTCAGAAAGCGGCGGCGGAAGCTGCCCGGGATTTCGGTCCGGCGGAAACGGAGGGGATTTCGGAGGAAATTAAAAACATGGAGATCGCCGGAGCAAGTGATGAAACGGCGTCGGATAATGTGTTTTATATGGATGAAGAGGCTGTGTTTGGGATGCCGGGATTGCTGGCAAATATGGCGGAAGGGATGCTTTTGCCGCCGCCGCCGCCGCAATGTGTTACAGAGGGCGGAGAAAACAGTATTGAATTGGAAACTGATAATGGAGCTGATTTGCCATTATGGAGTTTCTCACTTTGAATAGTTAAATTTTAATTTAAATATGGATTTAGGATTAATTAGCAATTAAGGCAAGGATTAAGTCGACCTTACTTGAACAAGATCTGTTTTATTACAGACTTGATCACTAAGGTAAGGATTAAGTATACCACATAAGTATGACCCGTACAATAAAGAGCGGTAGGGTCAAAGCACAAAATAGCTTTTGAGCAACAAATTATTAAATGCATCCTGACTTTTAAACTTATTTTTTCATGAATTTTATCATTAACTTTTATTTCTTCTAGTCATTCTTTTGAATTTGATAAAATCGTAAAATTGTATTAATTTGTTCCTCATTACAATGCGTCGATTTTTGATTTAGGAGACAAAATCAACAAATTATAAAATTAGAGGAATAAATTTATGCAATTTTTTACAAGTTCACATGATTAACTAGAATTATTGAAAGTTAAAAATAGCATGAAAAAAAAATTGTTGAATTTTGCGGGATGTTAATACTATGGGACTTTGAAAGAGACGTGTAGGCGTGTAATATGTAGGGTAATGTTTCTAGGAAAGTGGGGAGTGTTATGGTGAAACCATATGCTAAAATAATGAGGGCCATAACTTTTTAGTCAGCGAAAATTGTAGGTTAGTAGTTAATGTCGTACCTCCTATACATTAGGATGATGTGTACGGTCTTTGTGTCACAAGCTTGTAATATAATTATAAGGTGTTTCTTTATATATAATTTCAGTTATGTTTTTATAGTTATAAAATATTTAAGTTTATAAGCTTATATATCCTTGTTCCTTTTTTTCATTTTTCTTTATGAAAATAGAAAATATTGATATTTTCGTGTATACATGTTTGTTAGGTAGGTCGGATTGGGTTCGATTATAATAAGTTTTTTACTAAAATTAGTAAGCGAATTTACATTTGTGGAAAATAATTTATCAAAATTTTGTACCAATAATGTACATACAAGCTTTTAAACTTCAAAATTACAATTTATCTTCCTACAAAAAAAATCTCTATCTAATTAATGTTCCTTTTAAACCTTATATCCAATCAACATTCTTCATGGGTAACATAATTTTCCATCTTTACTAAGAACTTTATTGCTATTTTTGTAGTTCATCACAATTTTTTTTTTTTTTGAATATTCTTCTATTTTTTTTGTTGGTCATATTTTCATTGAAATTTTTCCTTGATCAGGATCCAATCCGAATTGCACGCACATCTGACTATGATGGAATAATATAGCCCAATCCATATGAGGGTCCATTTTGCCCAGTAAAGATCCTATATAAAGGACACAAATCACACTCTACATACAATATTCTTTATGTCTCATATTGACTTAATAAGCGTCGGAGAACCTTCGTTGGATTCTGGGCCGAGACCCTCTAACCTCATTGTTATCTTGCATATCAACCATCTTTAGATCCCACGACATCAGATGAATCTGACAATAAATTTTTTTGACGTTCATAGTGCTTCAACTCGTAACCTTGCTTCAACTCGACACCTTGCTTAAGGTTCCTAATGATATGTCATACTTTTTGAAAGCAAAAGAGAATTAAAGTAAAATAATATTTTAATTAAACCAAATTCAAGAGCCATGGGTGGCGAAAAAAAGTAATTGTACCAACTTTTCTACGTGACACATTTAATTTTTCACAAGTGTATATTTTTCATTTTTTCAATCTTCCAATTTTCTATCTCCTAACACGTTGTTCCCTTGTGTTATATGCAATTTTGTTAGAACTGAACCAACTTGGATTATCAGAAAAACCAAAATCCGGTAACAAGAATGGGTCGATGACATAAAAAATCTTTTATGTAGTTGACTCGTTACAAATCAAGGGTTATATTTTTATTTGCCATATTTTCTTAAAAGAATTTAGACGTTATAAATCTTTAATTTTAGAAAATTAAAATTAAGAATTTTTTTCATTCTTTTACATGGAAGAAGAAATATTTTTTTTACCTCATTTTAAGTTGATTTTGTCAACCCTTATATCTCTTATTTAATTTGAATTTTGCAACTTTAAATGACTATATCTCACAAATCGTTAATTTTTTCGAATCGACTATTTGAAATATTTTGTTCATCTTAATTTTATCTTTAAAATAACATACACTTTGATTTTTTTGAAAAATAAAAAATGTTTCGCATTCTTATACAGTGTATAGTTGTGGAAAAATACCTTTTTTTTACTGCATTTTCATAAAGACGTTATACATGGTATAAAGTTGTATAATGAATTTATAGATTTTTTTCTCCTTTATGTTCATAACAGTTTCGATATCCCTATAAAAATCATGACATTAAGACCCTAAACCTGATATTGTATAACACCCGTTTTTACTTTTTTTCATGAAGGCGTTATACATAATATAAGAGTGGTATGATGTATTCTATATAATCTTTTTTAAAATACATTATACCACTCTTATACATTTTATAACGTCTTCATGAAAATTTATTATTTTTATTATACAGTTGTTATACTATGTATAAGAATACGATAAATTTTTTTTTCGAAAAATTCAAAGTGTATTTCATTTTAAAGATAAAATTAAGATGAACAAAATATTTCAAAGCATCGATTAAAAAAATTAACGGTTTGTGAGATATGGAGATTTCAAGTTGCGAAATTCAAATAAAATAGGAGAGAGAAGGTAATTACAAGAGAAAATGGGTAAAAACAAAAAAATAATCTAATAAAATGACAAAGTGAAAATTAATTCATCATTGTTGTAAAAATAATAAAATCTAATTTTTTTTTATATATGATTTAATTACCCAAAAATAATTACCCAAAAATCAATTGATCCCAATAGTTGAACTTGGACCATTGATCCTATGATTCGGGATGGATTAATGGATCAACTAATATATAAATTTTATTATTTTATATTTAACTACAAACCTATTATTCCTAACATCTAAACCTGACACGATTTAAACATTTAATAAAATTTAATTTCAATAGTCTTTGTTCTTTATCTCCATTTCTTGAAATTCAATTTCAAAATTTACAATATGAAACGTTAAATTTATTTTTTATACTTAAGATAAAAGATATGATTTTTGAAATTTAATACTTGAATTTATATATATTATCTCAAAATAATAATTTTGATACCATTTTAATTTTGACTGCATGTATTTATTTATTTTTATTCTCTATTTGCATTTGAAATTTTATTTTTTGATTATTTTTATCTTCTGATGGATTAGTTTAAGTTTTTAATGCAAAAGACTTAATTTATTAGATCAATTGTGAAAATTATGTGTAAATATTATAATTCATAATACACAACAAGTTTTACTGTAGCAATTTACATCTAAGCTTTAGACATTAATTTATTATTTAATATATATCATAATTTACATTGTAACATGTAAAAAACAATCATTTCTAACAAATTTATCTATACCGGTTGGATCCCGGTTGACCTATTGATCCTTGATCCTCTACACTGATTGGCCTTGGTTTGTCATCCATGGTTATATAATAATATGTTGTTATAATATGCAGGTTTATTTGGTCCTTTTTTTTTTGTAAGAATTACATGTTCTTTTTCAATTGTGCTCTGGCAATATAGTTATTTGACTCAAAAAATAAGGTTCCTTTGGTTATCCTAATAGTTCTTTGGTGTTAGAAAGGTAAAAGTACTTAACATAAAAGATTTTTGTAAGGGAAACATCATAGACACTTACAGCCTTCCAGGCAACATATTATTGATGTTTCCACATGCAAATTCTTAATTAATTCATAGTTTTTTTCGTCTTGTTCACATGTAATGCCTTCAGCATCTCCCCAATTAGTCAATCACTTATCTTATCCTCTCCTTATTCTTGTTTTCATTGATCTTATCTTACAATTGTTTTTGTTTTTGTTCATTGTAGATCCTCTCCTTTCCTTTTCAACGGCTTCAATAACCATAAGAAATGAATATCCCTTTTACTTATCCATCGTTTGCTTTTTTGTTAATGCATCTCACTATTCCTAATTCTTTCTTGTCTGCTCTTCTTTTTATATAAAAATTGTCAATTTATGTTAATTGATGCATGGAATGACGAATTCTGCTAATCGGTTTTCATCTTTGAATGTAAACTTAAGAATTTGAATTTCTAATTCAATAAATATCGAAACCATCAAGAATACAAAAATTTGCATATCACGAACAACTACTAGTACAGAACATGCTTTTTGGAATGGTTATTTTGGGCTTTTTAGAACTGTTTTGAACTGTCCGCACAAACCATAACGCGATTAATCAGGAACTAATACGGACGGTTTAGAACCGTCCGGAATAAGAATCATTCTGGATGGTTTTTAAGAGAACCTTCCAGATTGTTGTCTAAAATTCCGTCCTGCTCCGGTAAAGAGCAACAGGGACGGCTCTAATTTCTTTTAATGGAAGTCATTTTAAAACTTCATTTATGAGTCTCGTAAATTGGATTGAAGGGAATCCTGTATTTTAGTTAATTAATGAACTTAGTAAGAAAAAAGAGTTAATAGGAGGAATAAATAGTGAGTAAAACTAAAATTAACACCAAACTTATGATTTGAACCATCAGACTGCAGTAAAACTAAAATATAACAAATTATTTTTAAAAATCCACATTATTTTGTCCTAACGGTGGACATGTCAAACAAAGGCCACCCACGTAAAGATAAGTTTCAACTTTCGGAGATGCACTTTTTGCGGCATTACAAATTAATCGGTTCTAATCCAATCCTCGCAATGATGTTTCAACTCTAACAGCCTTTCCAGCGCAACAGGCCTATTTTATCGCCAACACAACCAAACATTTGCTTGTCGGTCCATTCTTCTTTTCCCCACCTTCGAACAAAATCACTTTTCTATAATATTAATCGATCTAAATCCCACCAGCATATTGTCCCTTGCTGCTTTCTTCTACATCATCAGACAAATCAGAACATAAAAATCAGTCGTAATAAAATTAAGCACTGAACATAAATGGTCAGTTTGATTAAGCTCTGTGAGCATAAAATTAAGAGCTGAGTTTGAAGTGTTGAACCTTGAACATTACAAGCGTTGTGTTGAAACTTGAAAGTTAAGCTCCGAACATAAATGGTCTGTTCGAATAACCAAAATGCTGAATTTAGAACTTATATTAAATCATTGGTGTGGCATTCATCTCTTGAGGAGTGGGCCTGGGTGGGCCTCTGGTACAAGCAAGGTAGTTAATGGTTTTTATTTAAATCTGGTTTTTTTTACTCTAGTTCAAGAAAGGTAGTAGATGGATAGATTAGGAAAGGAATATGATCTTTTTTTTCCATTAATTGTGGGTAGGCGAGAATAGAATTATAGAAGTCAGATGAATTAGTGATTGATTCTTTCCATTAATGAGACATTGGAAATGCGAAAAATACTTGCAGCAGAACAGTCAAGAACTTGCGATTGCGAGTAAGTTGCTTGCCATTCACGATTTGCTCCCACCAAGTCAACCCATGGTAGCTCCTCATCCCTGCAAGAGAAACATCGTTTATCAGAACATTGGGACATTATTATTAAAAAATAAATAAATATGAGTCCAAAACCATACGTTGTATTATTCACAAGAAGCATTGATCCGCAAGGTCCACAATCACTTCACCCTTCACACCCTGCAATCATATACGCATTCATAAGAATCTTAATTGCAAATTCATACAAAAAAAAAAAGCACAAAAATATGACAGGATATACTTTTATTAATTATTCATGTGATAATTAAACTTAAATTTACATGTGATATAAATTATAAAATTATATTTTAGTAATATATTTAAGTTAATTATTTATATAATAATTAACACTGATCTTTTGACATATGTTGTAGATGGTCAATAATGATGCAACCCCCACGTAATATCGAGCATCTATTCAGTGGAAAAGAGCCAAGAGGAACTTGAGAAAAATCGATTCTCAAAAGTATACTTGTTAATTATATATAATACATAGTGTATCATTTTATTGTATTGAATAGAGATATGCAATTTTGTGTGTGTATCGACTTTATTACTTTGTAAAACATGTTTTTACAAATTTAGTTTTCAATTGTTTGAAAGATCAAATTATGTAATAATTGGATATTCGATATTTTTTAAAATAATTTGATTTATTATCACCAAGTTCAATCAAAGGAAAGTACTTTAGATCTAATGAGCTGACCTAGGTTGATCATTATGAACATCATAGTGGATGTTGTTGTAATTTTTGGATTGTAATACTTAGTGTATAATTTAATTTCAACAATACGTAAATTAGTTACACACGTTAAGTATATTATGTGGCGGTTTACAATATAAATCATTGTCGTTTGTTTAGCATCATTAATATGTGTTTTTTTGTGTCTTTATATTTTTGCATAACAAGTTTTATGCATGTTTTGTTATTGAATATTTTTGGGATTGTGTTTTATTATGCTTTAATCTAAGTGATTTATTTGATTTATATATTGTTAATTATTTTATGCTTTATACTTGTTTAAAGACATATAATATACATAATATATTTAAATCCTTAATAAAACTTCTAGGACTAATATGCCCTATTAAATCCCAAATTAGTTTCAATAACTATGCATAATAAAGTTATCCAATACTTATCGTTAAATGTCATTAGTTAAGTGAATTAATTAAAGACAACAGGTCCAAAGTGCATTTGATGATACAACTTATAGTTAAATGAACTATAACAAACAATAAAAACACATATAATTACTGTTGTACGATGAATCGAACTGAATTAACTGCAAGTGTTTTCACCTGATAAATGATGGTGTATTTATATCTTTTTCGATACTGGGGTTGATGCTTACATTTTCTTGGAAAGTTTGTATTCAAGTCAATAGTAATTAACACACGATTGCTCATAATAATTGACTTAAATCCTCGTATAAGTGTTTAGTCTCGTCGTTATCGATTAAAGAATATCAGTAATGATTTCTGCTACGAATTTATTTGTAGCAAACTTAGATTCTTAACGGAGTTATTAGGTTATCTAAAGGTTGAAGTTTGAGTTTGTGCTTGAGGAATAAAGAGTCCTCTTATACTTTGAACATTGTTGTGTATGGGTTCAAAAAGAGTGGCACAAACCAACTCAGGCATGACAAAAATCTATTTCTTTCATGGGGGAGGAAAAGTTCAATGACCTGTATCCTTTTTGCTTAGTGCTACAAGTGATATAGTTATTATAATTCATGTAAGAGAGACATGTCAAGTTTGATCACTAAATTGAAAGAAGTTCTTGCTAGTGACCATCTTCGTTTTGAGTGGGAGCAAATGTGACGTACTTAACTCATTCTCATAGAATTAGTTTGTTTAATGTAGTTACATGGTTCTTGGAAATAGTAGAAACTGTTCTTTTGATATCTAAGATTCTTCCTAAATATATTTGACATAAGGAAAGTCTTAAGGAGATAGTTCTTAAGATAACAGATGCTAACTTACTTTAGAACATCTAAAAGGGAAGAAAAACAATGCAAATGGGTCTGAACCATTTGAATATAAATTTAATGGGTCCAAAGACAATAAATAGTCAAATCACAAAGGTGATATGCTAAATTGCCACGATAGAGGTATTGTGCAATAGAGCACTAAGCCCAACCTAGTATATATAATACATTTTAAAGTGAATTATATTGTACTATGCTCAATATTACTGATAGAATTTTCCTTTGTGGATTATTGATTCAAGTGCAACATGTGACATGAGTATGGATCACGATAACTTTGTGCATTTTCAATAACTTATATGAGAAACATTGAAATTTTTATCAACATCGAAATGAGTTGAAGTTCTATAGATCGACACATGTGGAATATATTTGCAATGAGCGCAAATTTAATAGCTACATGATTTGTTGTATTCTCATTTTATTCATCAAAATTTAAATTTGTGATATGATTTAATGAATGATAGATTCATTTTTGAATTTTTCTGACGATTAAGTTTCTTCATTCCTAAATTGTAGATTTATGAGTCTAGTTCTTAAATTAGTCGTTTTATTGTAATGATTGTACATTATAATTTATCAAACGGACAATGTTTTTTTTTCCACAGACTAACTTTCCTTTTAGAAGAAACTGTTAGTATATCGCATAGGCGATTGTGTCACATAAGCTACGATGAAAATGTCATCTAAGCTTAATGTGATAATTAATTTATAAAGATTAAATTATCAACTTGTGATGAGTTCCATTTAGAGGAAATCAAACTTGCACTCCATTTTAAAAGGAACTAGGACTAAAATCAATTGCAACTTAAACATTCAGATATATGTGATTCAATAGACGTGAAGGTACGGCATAAGCCTAATTTTTCATCACATTAAATGATGTCCATACTTGTTAGGACATCATCTACTTGATTACCCATAAATCTTAAGCTTCTAGCTATCAAAAGATTTATGAATCTAATAGTAAATCAATTGGTTTTGACTATAAAATATTGGAACTGAAGTGGTAAAAAGTACCTTTCAGTTAGGGTTATAGTGTTATGTGATGAAGGGATTAAACATTCGTTGTTCATCCCTAAATTCTATAAAAGTATAGAATTCATGAAAGAAGAAAGTAGATTCTTCTTCCAATGGTTAAGTATATGTATTGAGCCAAGTACCTTCAAAGTCTATCTTTTTCCAACCCTTAAGTGATATGGACTGGAAGTATAACAAATTTATGCGGGTTATGACATTAAGTTTGTATCAATTACTCCCATACTACCTTGATACTTTTGGAAAATTCGGTCCAATAGTAGATGAAGGTCTTTTAATATGCTCAAACATATCAAAAGGATGTGTTTTTGTGGGGGAGAATGCGGATAGATTTGTATTTGTAAAATTTTAAATCACGAAATATCAATTTCTTAGAAATGATTTCTATAGATTAAGTGTATTAGGCAAAAACATGTCCTTTTATTGAGACTCTTGAACTTAATATTTTGGATATATCTTCAAGTGGGAGTAATTCAAATGTATTGGTTCATAATGATCAAATTAATAAGGGATCTTATTCCATGGGGAGCCGAGAACCCCAAATTGGTATTTGTTAGATTCTGAAGATATATTAGTTTTGTAAGTTCTAAGTTCAGAAGCTAATTGCCTCAGAAGCCACATAACACGTTAGTAGAACTTTGACATCTCAGAAGGCGTTGGAAATTCAGAAGAACACTCAAGACTCAGAACCTTAAGAAGCTCCTCTGATGTACTGCAAAGGATAACTTAGTCTTTCGGTGCTAAAAGTCAAGAAAGCTGACTTTGCATTTAATGCCACCGCGCGCTTTATCCCCAAGTCCACAACAATACAAAATTTGTTGCAAAATCAAGAACAAGAATTTCTCTGCAAATCTCATCTGCAATTACCGTACAAAGTGGATCCCCAAAATCAACCTAATACAGCATAGAGCAAATCAGAGTTGGACGAGCTACTCTAACGGATTGTTAACAGAAACAAAATTGGGGGACAACGGCAGAATCCCTGGCAACGGTCCAAAAATCAACGGAAACATTCTCTCCTTCTATAAAAGGATGATTTCTGCCATTGAAGAAGGTTGCCGAAACTAACAAAAGAATTCAAGAGTAAACCAATTCTCAATCTACTTGCAATCTTCTTCTAGCAAACATTCAAATCTTATCTATTTGTACTTGAGCTAACTGAAACAAAGCTCAGAAGCTCATTAAAATTGTTTATCTATAAATTGTTGTAAATCACACTAAGCTGAGGGTAAGTTAGTGTGAGGGAGCTTGATAATCTCATAAGGAAGGTACTTAATAGAGACGAAGCTCAGAGCCTCAGATACAGAAGGATGGTACTCCTGTATTGGTATAGCTCATCATAGGCAAGACTATTGGAAGGAACTTTAGTCTCAAGCTGTAAAGGGTTTGCTTTTCACCAGAAGAAAAGTCACTAGTGAATTAAATCTTGGATAAAAGATACTAAGGACTGGATTAGGCAGAGGCTGAACTAGGATAAAATCCCCGTTTGCTTATTTCCTTACTCTGCTCTATTTTTGTGTTTATTTAATTCCGCAACTCAAATACTTAAAACATAAGAAGGGGATTCCGAGTAAAGAATAATTACTCAGAAGTACCTTCAGAAACAACCTTTTGAAGAATACAGTGAACTCAGAAAAATAGTCATTCACCCCCCTTTGACCTATTTTATCACCCTATTGGGTCCTATAGTATTGGTCAAGTGGGAGCCAATCTTATTGGTCCAAGTGGGAGTCAATACTTTTAACTCAAGTGTGTGCTTAGATCATTATAATATTTCTTCTTCGATTAGGAGCACATAAATGAGCTTAAAAGGAAGAAATCCGAGATATGATAAATATATGAGACATATTTATGAAGATTCGGAGCCTACGTAATATGGGAAATTGTTCCAACCCTGAAAATTGGGTGTTTAAAGGGAGATGAATAGTTGCATGTAACCGAAGAAGAATTAAGTTAACTTGCCTGAAGGACATAAAAAATATTGAGAACAAGTGGATTCTCAATGTAAAGTAAAAACATTAGGCTTATAGTTAAGGAATACATATATTCAAACTGAAAAGAATATGTTATAAGAATATATTCTTTCCAGTTTCTATAATTACATCTATGTAAATTATTATTTCAACTTTAATAGTTGTACCTTCCATAAAGTTACATCAAGTAGGTGTATGGACCTATATTCTCAAGGGGAGAATTGTCATGAGAATTCTATATGGCAAAATCAAAAGGATTTGTCCTAAAGATTTGTAAACATGAGGTTTCTTGAATTGATAAGTCAATTTATAATCTCGTGAGGTTTTAAGGATATGGTATTTAGAATGGTAAATGAGAACCATTGCATATATACCATACTATTGAAAGATAGGGTATCGAGTAACTTCGTGATGTAAGTCATGGGAAAGTCTGCATAGGTCCTAAGATTGAGATCTAAATGGATGGATAAGATAATTAGTATTGTTATCTCTGGAATTTTGTACAAAAGGAGTTTGAGAAAGATTCTACATGCAGAATTATGAACCCATAAGTATTCCAATAACTAAGAATATAATTCTTAGTGTAATTATTTATCCTGAAACTCCTATCAAGTGGGAGGATATGAAAAATATTCCATATGTTGGCATTACATATGCTATATTATACTCCAACCTAATATAACTAATGTTGTGTGCATTGAAGTGATATATTAGTTTATTCCTGTAATATAGCACTGGAAGACAGTTAAGAAATTGTAAGATACTTGTGTATGACCATTGGTTATGCTCTAATGTATTGAACAAAGGAAATAGACTTTATAGAATACATATGCGCATATTAGCTAAGGCTAAGGATGAAATTGTGTTTTTCCAGTTATGATAAAAGATTTTGTTTGATAAAAGAGACTATTGAGTCTTCTTATGCTGAGTGCTCCAAACAAAATGTTGACTATTTATGGAGATAGTCAAACATCGATATTCTATGCGATAGACCTGAAATATTGTAGTAGCAATAAGTATATCGATATCAAGTATCTGTTAGTTGTAGACTAAGTAACACGAGGAGAGATCAATATGAGGTATATATCTACTCATTACATACTTGCAAATTTGTTTGCGAATATATCAAAGAGTAAAATACGTGTAGATTATTTTTATTTGTTTACCTCATTTATTACACCCTTCAAATCGTGAACGATATTGTGTTAATATAAATGAGATTTATTCTATGAGCAATGTATGTGTGTGTATATGTTATGTACATATATTATTTTTCATTCATATCATGTCGGACAGAGAATTAGCCCACTCACATGGGTGTTTACCCCAATGTTATCACGAGGATACAAACTAGGATGAGATTGATTTTGAACATCCATGTGTAGTTCGGGAACCTGTTCAAAATTGTGAATCAACTTGTTGAGTGACAAGAAAATCGCATTGTTTAGAACATTACTTATTGAATCCAAAAATAAATTTGGTAAGAACTATGTAGTTCACATGACAATTGGCCATGTTCTGTCTGAAGAGCTAAAGGTGGTTCATTTAGTCGAACAAGGTTAACTACTAGGCTGCATTGTAACTAGAACCTTTATATGGTGTTAGCTGATATGATAAGACATGCGCTCCTTTATAAGGGTAGAAAGGAAAGGACACCATGACACATTATCAAAGTGGGAGAGAAATAAGTTCTCGAGATAATGTGTGCTTAGTGACCATGAGATGAGAAGCTTTTACAATGTACAAGGATCTCAACTTCTCTAATGTGAAACTCAGTCCATTATATTGTTATTGGACCTTACCTTCAATACTATTGAGTTATCTTGAGAAGTAAGGACTAGTAAGGGTTATTTGATCAATCACCAAGAGATTATGATATAAGTCGATCTGGGAGAGATTGGTTGATAGACTAAACTAGTTCTGTACAGAATTGACAACTTAAAAGGAAGATTTGGCCAATTAACATTCATCAGAGTTCTGTTGGCTCACTGGCATGCCTATCTTATATTTGTGATAAGATAGTAAAAAACACATTAAGACTTCTGAGATCCCAAAAGATGTTGAAGTGGGTGATTGTTAACCAGTCTAGGGTAAAGCATATGCGCTGTATATAAATGTGATATGTTATATCCTATTTATTAACTTATATGGTTGAGTACCATTCAGAATAGTCTTGACAGACCCTAACGGGTACAGGATGTTTTCTGAATTCTAGATGTTAATCTATTTGGTTAAGTACCACTCAGGATAATCTTGGCAGACCCTAACAGGTGCAAGACAAAGCGTTCCTGATATTATGACAGTCGTACGATTTCACAGCATACAGAAGATTTGATAACCTTATACGGAATGTAACCCGTCAAGTGCGAGTGAGAGATGTTGGAAATACCCTGTTCGCCCGTAAGCGGGTCAATCGGGTCAAAAGATCCAATCCAATTTAGTTATTTGTACTAAATTAAAAGTTATAGAACTTTAATGATTTAATTGTAAATAATCAAGAGTTTAAGGATTTGTTTACCATTAATCCAAATTTTTTTACATAAATACACTCACTGTCGTGTATATTGACATGTGAGTTTCAATTCATTTTAAATGAATAATAGTATTCATTTCCAACAGAATTGTTTTTCAATCGAATATTCATTATCCAACCATTTCTCTCCTGGGTATTTTCGTCTCGCGACGAAACATTTGCAAAATCGATTGTTATCAATCTTCGTCGTTGCAGAATTTGTAGATATACATCCATACTCCGACAAACCGTGAGATAGATCCAATTCGGAATTCAAGCGGCGTTCCTTAATCTTGGACATACGGAAAAGGTAAATACCGAATTCGTTTATAATTTACGTTTTCCATCAACCTTAAACACAACAAAACACGAATTAAAACCAACTTAACATTGCCATTTTATAACTCACAACTTTGTAAGAAACTGCTTTGATTTCTCCTCAACCTCTGGCATTTTCCTTCCAATTAATCTCTTCACATAGAACATAGTATTTTTCGGATTGAAAACAACAAATTACAATTAACTAACAGTTCTGACAGCAGTTTTGCTACAAATTACAATTCACGATGTTGTGATGACTATGTTTTATTTGTATGCATACTTTGTCTAGAATCATTATAGCTTATCATATATACTACGTTTGGCTCTTAACAATTGACAAAATAAACTGGAGAACTCAAATTTGTATAGCTCTTTTCAAGTTGAATTAGCTGAGTTCCTCGTTGATGAAATATGGCACCCATTTATATTACTTTTGGGAATTTAGAATCATGGAATGGAGGTACCGACTGTTGGGGAAACTCGTTGAATTGCTAAATAGCTTTTTTGTGGATGTAGGCTACACTAGAATATTGTGTTTTGATTGATTTTCTAATTTCTTCCTTTTCCTTTAGAAATTCTCTTAATAGATTAACTTTTAAATGTCAAAAATTTTGTTCTCTCTCTAATTATGGAAATTTTTATTTCTAAATTAGATGACTTGTTAATGCTTCTATCTATGGCTACTTTCAATTTATTCATTGTTTCCAAATGTTGCTTATTGATCCGATGAATAAACTATCAGTTACACGCCACATTAAAGATGGTGACTTGGTTATTGTCTATGGAAAGCATGACTAAAGAAGGTCATTAAAGTAGAATAAGGTCATGTCCAACCTATTACTCTATATTCTTTACTTTAAATTCTATTTTTACAGTTTTTACTTTATTTATAAAGTTGTTACAGTATCTTCACTCTAACCCGTTACTGTATTTATTATTTTTATGTATTATTTTTCTGTAGAAAAATTCTCTTTTTGCAGTGTGTACTTTTTTACTTTGTAATGTTTTAACTTGAAATATTTTAATTCATTTTTTATCACATCATTTATTATTAAGAATAATTGATTGTATTTTAATCTAATATTAATAATTTAATAGTTAAATAAAAAATATTATTATAAAATAGAAATTAAATGGAATTAATAATTTAATATAAATAATAATTAAATAAATAATAAAATCAAAATAATATTAAATATTCAACTTCATATTTGGAGTAGGGTTGGACATCAACCCAACTCTAAATATAGCAAATACTCTATAAATAGAGTTCCATTGGACATGTCCCAAGAGAAACAAGAGGGTAATTTTGTCAAAAATTGATGGAAAAGTGATAAAGTTTAGTTGGAGGAGGTTATAGTTGGACGAAAACTAACTCATGGAGGTATAAATTGTACTAATCATAGAAATATACTAGTTTAATAGTGTGAACCTCGTGGAGGTTACTTACCCTTAAAATAATATTAGCAAATTGCAATAAATATAAGAATATATAACCATAAGTTTTTTTATAGTTATTTTCCGTTTATATATATTCCAAAATAATTTCTATCCAAGTATTCTATATGAAATAATTTTTAGTTATACAAAATTTAACATAAAATTTTCATATTAATCATTTTTAATGGGGGAAGAACCCATGATAGGGAAGAGGTACAAATTTCCCCTATTTCTTCACGTTGATATGAAATTTTTTTTCCAAAAAACTTAATGGGATGAGGATGAGGAAGACATTCCTCGTCCCAATAAGTTCACTTTCAACCCTAGAATTTAATTAATAATAAATAAAATGAAGTGATAATAAGAAAAATATAAAACATAAAGAGATATAAAGTAGTTCTGTAAAACATTAGAGATTAATATAAGCTGAACCTTCTATTTGAGCCGTGCGTTATATCTCCTTTACCTTTTGTATCCTTGTAGCATAGCCGTTACCGTATTAGTTCGTGCGGATTTGGTTCCATTTCCCAAGTGATCATTTTCTTAAAGGATCTCATCTACTCATGCCACTTACTATCCACGTGGCTAAAAATTGTTGAGGTGTAAAATTGTGTTCATGTACTCAAATTGAGAAAAACCAAACCGATGTTGAAACCTCCACATCCCTTATTCACTTAACGTCCTCATCATCCAGTTCGCCCAATTCCCTCTCAGCTTTAATGTAAGAATTCCATATATTCTTTGATAAAATAAACAAAAAGTGAAAGTTTGTCACCAAGGCCTGCCCTGGGCAGGGTGCAAGGGGTGCGCCCTGTCACGGGCCGCACTTGTCACTCTGCAAAACATCGCAACACATGTGCGAGACACGCAAAGACATGTCAAGATAGCGGAAATGGGCAGCAAGGCATTGCGGAGAAATGCGAGAATGCGACAAAGCAACTCGATGTGCCAACGAGAACTCTCGCACTTGGACAGAGCAAATCTGCCAACCATGGACTCAAAATTGGACGAAATTACATAACAAGGTCCGTAAGATGTATGGCAAGATGTGAGCAAAATATTGTACGAGGAAATATCAAAGGAAGGCAAGGTTTTGCGAGACTTGGGCCAAAAATGGCAGTCTGCCCGCATTCAACCCGCACAGCCCAGCCCAAAACAGCCCAGACACGTTGCAAGGCCCAGAATCCCTTGCTTAATTCCGTCACAGGTTCCAGAAACTTCCAGCAACGCCAGAATAGCAAGGGAAACTCCCAGAATCTGCCACAAAACCAACTTTCAGCCCTCTAGAACATGTAAACCGACTTTGTAGGCAATTCTAGAGTGGAATATGCCAAGAATATGCCAAATTAACCCTAGCCACATGTTGAGGAGGTGGGATTAGTATAAATACCTCCCCTCATTTTATGCATCAACCAAGATCACACACAAACATATGCTCAAAAGAAGCATCACACAAAGACATTAGCTCTCATTTGCCAAGTAGCATTTGTGTAAGCTACATCTTGTAAAAGCTTCTATTGTGTAATAAAACACACTTCTTTGACATTGTGTTCTCGCTTCCTTCTTTCAAATTGCTAGCCAAGCATCATTCAAGTAAGGCTTACTTAGTTCTCTCCTAAGCAAGTACTTTGTGAGATCGAGCTAAGGCCGCACGTACGCGTAGTAAAACGATTAGTACGTGACACGTGGTATTAGAGCGGGTTTACGAACGAGTCAAAGACGCATCGATGTCTAATCCCGAAGCTAGCAAAATCACTGAGGAGCAAGTGGAGTGTGGGCGAGAGGAGTCTCGAAATCCATCGAAGAAGAATAGGGGAAAGTCTAAGGAGACCCCGCGAGAAGGGAATGTCTCTACGGAAATAATCGAAGCTTTCAACACAAGGCTAGCCAAAGTCGAGCTAGCTATGGGAGATGTCCTCGACACTCTTGGTTCGCAAGAGAACGATCAAGAGGAGAGGGATGAGCAGGCATGCTCACTAGAGGAAAAGCTGCAAAGTGTGCTTGAATTCATCGATAAAATGAGTCAATCGTTGGAGGAATTGCGACAGAGGATGGATGCGGCGGATGCGAGGGAAAACGCTGCCGAGATAAAGGCGAATGCTGCTAATGCTTTAACGCAAGCACTGCAAAACAAGCTGGCCGTGACGGAAGCAGATTTGGCCGTGTGCAAAGCTGCCTTTACGAACGGAGCTAGCACGAGTGTTTCATGCATCAAGGTCCCCGAACCACCGAAGTTTGCGGGTAAGTGAGATGCTAAAGAACTTGATAATTTTATTTGGTACATAGAACGCTACTTGGAAGCCATGAATATAAACGATGAGGCTGCCAAGATCAACACCTTGACTCTTTATCTCGATGGCTATGCAACTCTATGGTGGAGAAGATGGCATATGGAGATGGAGAGAGGGTTGCTTGTTATTGGCACATGGGAGGCATTCAAGAGGGAGTTGAAGAAATAATTCTATCCCGAAAATGCCGAAGAACTTACCATGAAGAAGTTACGAGGATTAAGGCAAACGGGTTCATTGAAAGACTACATTCGTGAATATTCCTCGCTAATGCTGGAAATTTCTGAGATGTTTGACAAATAGCGACTTCTCTTCTTCATGGACGGATTAGAACGATGGGTTGAAATGGAGCTCAAGAGAAGAGGCGTCCAAGACTTAGCAAGTGCCATAGCCGTTGCGGAATCTCTTGTCGACTACGCCAAGACAAATCCCAAGAAGGACAAGTCGAAAGAAGGCGACTCCGACAAAAGTAGGGGAGAAGAATCCCACAAGACAACGCCAGCCTTCAAATGAAAAGACATGCGAGATTATCGTCAAAAAGAGCCACCAAGCGAAAGAAGGTACGACTCAAAACCTTCAAAGCCTTGTTTCTTATGTGAAGGACCACAGTGGACTCAAAAATGTCCAATGAAGGCAAAGTTAAATGCCTTCGTCTTGCAAGTGCAAGAAGAAGAAGAAGCCCCTGAGAAAGAACCCACCTATGCGCATGTGGGATCCATGCATGTAATAAATGCGGTAAGGACAAAGGAGTCCAAGCCAAAAAGATTGTTCGTTAATGCCAAGTTCGCCAAAGGAGCAAGATGGGGATTACTCGACACGGGAGCGGACGTGTTCTACATGACAAAGCAAACCGCACACACTCTTGGAGTAGAGTGGAGACTGTGCAACCAATGTTTCAAAAGAGTGAACGGTGCATGGGTCAACTTAGCGGGGGAAGCTAAGGATGTGCTGGTTGTTATAGGAGCATGGAAAGGAAAGGTAAACTTCTCCATCGCACCTCTAGATGACTTTGATATAGTGTTTGGCATGGAATTGCTCGACCAAATGGAAGCAATGCTAGTGCCAATCACCAACAGATTAGTGACCCCGCAAAAAAGAGGCTCTTACGAAGTCCAATGCATACGAGAAGATGCTTTGCCAAAACAAGCCAAGGGAGGTGTACAATATGGCAAACACTCTATCGTGACATTGACATTGGGGAGATCCCAACCAAACTGCCAAGAGAAGGTGAAGAAATGCCGCAAATGCAAGGGTGGAAAGGTTCCACACGTGACGAGGGCGTCGCGAGATCAAGTGGGGGAGGATGTCACGGGCCACACTTGTCACTCCGCAAAACATTGCAACACATGTGCGAGACATGCGAAGACATGTCAAGATAGCGTAAATGGGCAGCAAGGCATTGCGGAGAAATGTGAGAATGCGACAAAGCAACCCGATGTGCCAACGAGAACTCTCACACTTGGACAGAGCAAATCTGCTAGCCACGGACTCGGAATTGGACGAAATTACATGACAACGTCCGTAATATGTATGGCAAGGTGTGGGCAAAATATTGTGCGAGGAAATATCAAAGGAAGGTAAGGTTTTGCGAGACTTGGGCCAAAAATGGCAGTCTGCCCGCATTCAGCCCGCACAGCCCAGCCCAAAATAGCCCAGACACGCTGCAAGGCCCAGAATCCCTTGCTTAATTCCGTCACAAGTTCCAGAAACTTCCAACAATGCCATAATAGCAAGGCAAACTCCCAGAATCTGCCACAAAACCGACTTTTAGCCCTCTAGAACATGTAAACCGACTTTGCAGGCAATTCTAGAGTGGAATATGCCAAGAATATGCCAAATTAACCCTAGTCACATGTTGAGGAGGTGGGATTAGTATAAATACCCAACCTTCCCTCATTTTATGCATCAACCAAGATCACACACAAACATATGCTCAAAAGAAGCATCACACAAAGACATTAGCTCTCATTTACCAAGTAGCATTTGTGTAAGCTATATCTTGTAAAAGCCTCTATTATGTAATAAAACACACTTCTTTGACATTGTGTTCTTGCTTCCTTCTTTCAAATCGCTATCCAAGTATCATTCAAGTAAGGCTTACTTAGTTCCCTCCTAAGCAAGTACTTTGTGAGATCGAGTACATGATAGCCCGCCCAGGGTCCTTAGTTGAAAAATGGCCCAAAAATATTTTTCATGTTAAAATTTTTAGTACTTAATATATAAATGATAAAAATGAACATTAATTAGGTTGGATGAATTGGTAAGTTACTTGATATTAATGTAAGAGTTATTGAGATTAAATCCTAGGTTCTACAAAAAATTAATTTTTAATTACTACTTTTTTCACTGAGGGTCCATTTTTATTAATTATTATATCATTTTGCCTAGTGTCCTTAAATTGTCAGGACCGGGGCCTGTTTGTCACAATACTTATCCAACAACATAATAGGAATAGAATACATAAATATCCAGTTAATTATTAATATTATACTTCGAACAAGTTTGATTTTTAAGTAGTGAGAAGAAGCCGTGCGAGTTTTAAGCGAAGAACATATCGATCTTGTGTTGGTATTGATAATAAGAACATAGCGATTTAAGGTTTTTAGTTTGAGAAACATATTATTTTTATAAGGGATCTTGAATTTTTTAATTTCAACATGTGTTTGATTTAATTTGTTTCATTTGGGTCCCTGAATTAAGTTTCATTTATTTATCTTGACCTACAATTTTACACCTCTACTGTTTTTAGTCATGTGGATCCTATGAAACATGAGTAGATGATATCCGTTAAGAAAAGGATCATTTGGGAAACGAAACTAATACCACAAGTACTAATTATAGGGTAACGGGTATACCGCATGAACACATAGGGTAAACGAGATAATGAGTAAACGCATTGAGAGATAGAGAAAGATCAAATGCCATCGAACCAAAGAGAAAGTTTACAGAAAATTTTTACAAGGAAGAAAGTAACAAACTAATGAAGAAGATGAAGCAACTCGTTCTGCTCTTAGTCTAACGGGTATTAACGTAATTGTGGTTGTGAACTTACCAAACTTACCCTGTTTTACATACTGCTATAATCAAATATAATCTAGTATATATTAAGCTACTTTACAACCTATCAAATACTAATAAAATTTCAGTACTTAACAAGAGGTGTAGCGAAGGGCCCAACTAGGGTGTTTTGCCGATTAAATATATTTAGTTAATTCTCACTTAGTTTTGAAAAAAAAAAAATTTCCTTTACTTAGTCACATTATTGCAACCTCACACATAAATGATTAATTTTTAACATGATATATAACAAAAGGTACGAACCTAAAGGTTGTGGTTGAGTGAAAGAGACTTATTTATCTATAACAAAAGATCATAATTTTAACACTAGTTTTGGGTATAGAGCGGTTTTATATATTTGGACCAGCTGTCCTACCTTATGAGATGTCTACAAATCAAGAGAATTTATCATTGTGTTCGATGACGAATAGCCTTGATGAAACAAAAAGTAATACAATTTACCAATGCATTAGTAATAGCTAGAAACTGTATTACGGTAGTTTTATTATTAGCTCATGTGGTATTTTTTTTCCATTTAATTAAAAAAGTTGTCTTTTGATATGACTTCTTTATCATTTATATTTTATATATAATAGAAAACTTACTTATAGTTTTATAATACCTGATGTTTTTTATAGTTAATATAATAGTAACTTACGAGTTATGAAAAATACATGGTTATTCTAAAATGAAAGAAATATAATGGAAAACTACAATTTATTATAAAAAAAACTCGAAATATCATATGGGTGATGTGTGTTTTAGATTGTTTAAGAGTTGTATTCTTGAGGCAAATTGCAAAAGATAATCGTAGAAAAAATAGAATTTGGGAAGAAGAAACCAGTTAAAAAGAGAAAGGCATTAACGTTATCATTAAAAATGAGTTAGCTAATTAGGTTTTTAGGTAACACGTATCATAAATTAAAAATGCTATAAAGATGTAGACAAGAATTCTTGAACAGGTGATTTTAATCCGTGTAGTTATGTTGTGTTAGGCTAATGGCCCATAAATTTTTTTTTGGTAATAATGACTAATAAACTTAAAAGAGGATTTCAAATTCAATTTTTCATTTTAATTAATTAAATTTTTTTATTCAATATCGATATGGAGAGGGCTTATTTTTAACTTACATAAGTAAAAAGACCAAGGCCTGGGCTTAAATTTGTTTAGGTGGCAAAAATGTTTTACAACCCTTATAACATTATTTTCATAGAATGGAATGATATTGTAAGTACAATGGAGTATCATATTTAAGTATAACACAAAAAAAAAAAAACTAATAATATTTACTTTTCCTATGTCGTTAATTAAAAATATTACATTATACACGTATATTAAATGAGATTTGAAACTTATCCAAGCCCAACCCATATATTTTGTGGATTTTAATGGACCGAGCCGAATCCGAACCCGAACCTGACTGATACATTGCAAGCTTGAGCTACCCAAACCCACGGAAAAGTGAGCGTAATAGAGCGTCCCAAAAATTGAGCCCTTGTTTTTTTTAATTGTTTTATTCATCTTATTATCATTTATCATTTCAAATAAATTATTCTTTGAACTTGTTTTTGTTGTATTGATATATTATATTGTTTAAGTGACGAGAATTTTGATAAATGCATGTCTGGAAAATTCATTAAAAGTGTATTATTATTTAAGAGTCTTGCAATTAAAATTTAATATTTGTGTAGAAAAACATAAAATTAATTATAAAAAAAATTATGTTTTAATATATAAGTTTACATCCCGCCATACTATTCAAAAGATTTGCCATGGCTAGGACCCTAGAATCTATAAGGCTGGCCATGGTCAGCTGTTCCATTATTTGAGTACATATGTTGAAAAGTTGAATATTGCAAAGTTATTCCATCTCATGTTTCTATATACTCTGAAAAACGGCTTTTAAGTTCATTTGTCTCTCATGTTTGATATGTTTGTTTCTTACTGTTTGTTTTTTTCCAACAGGATATCTCTATTGACAAGGGATTTCATTTAAAAATGAAAATTTTTGCACTCTTTTTAAGATGCCCCGTTATATAACTGTTCAATGTTGCTGATATATGCTTAAATGACTTAGATGATAGATGTGTTGTTATAATATATAAAACTCAGTATAGTTTCCGGAGATTGTTATAACTTCCATTTATTGTTCTCACTGCTTAATTCTTTTACCATGAACATCAATTTCCAACTAATAATCTACAACTTCTTCTTTTAAGTGAAAGTTCTCCTACGTAGTTTGATTATGCAGTTAGACAATGTTTGCTAGTCTAGAATTAGACAGAAAC
>CATIWQ010161600.1:0-11295 GCA_949673415.1 Euphorbia schlechtendalii | reverse complement strand
ATCAACTATGACAGCATCTAGGGGGAAGCGGAATCCCCAGCGCACTTGCTGACACAGCACAGGTACCAAATCCTTTCTAGGGGGATTCCACATAACCTCCCCTTTCTTTGATGCTTTCCCCATAAAACTGCGAGACTCCCCAATTAATAATTCAAAGATCTCCTCAGCCTCTTTCTTCTTAATTGTGGTGGGCGTTTGGCAATCCGCTCCATCGGCAGGAAAAGGCGAAGAAGACTCCCCTGCTATGATTTGGCGGCATGGAACAGAACCCGAGCCACCACCCACCATCCTCGCCGTAACGGCGGTTTCCATGGCCCTCAAGGGCAACGCCGTAATCGCAGTAGGAGGGTCACGCTCCTCCACTGGTTACCGGTGATCGGCACGGTGGACCAGGCCACAGGAGTTGGAAGAATCGGAAGACATTTTTACGTTATAACAAGGGAGAAAGAAATGCAACTCACTTGGCGAAAGAAAAGGAATTTGGCAATTAGACAAAAGAAAACGCAAAGCTTAGAGGGCAAATGACAGCACCAAACTTCAAAAAGCAAAATCAAACGGAAGAATAGCGAAAGAAAATACGCCCCAATATATACAGTAAAGCTTGCACAGAAAACGAAGAGGTACACCCATTAAATGAAATACAATCATCACTACTGTTCAAAACGACGGATATGAAAGGACGCGTCAGATCAACAGTCGCAGCTCCGCGGAACGATGCCACACGTACTTAGAATTTGCAGGCAGACTTTTCAAAGGCCCTAAAGAATCTTTACTTGGGCTCGTTTTGGGGGGCTCCTGATATCAAAGCCCATTAAAGGCCCAAATAAGTAAGCATGGGCCCCAAAAGCGAGACCAGTCTGGCCACGCTTCGACGTAATCACGCGTTGGAACTACTTCAGCATGATACAAGGCCGATGCCCTATTCTGCGGGAAAATTCCTTCAACGCTACCCATCGCGCTCGAGCTGAAGTGGCATTGGCCAAACCTCTGCTGATACGGCGCATCCCTTATCTCTCCTCTGTCGCATTAAATGCAATCCTGACTAGTAGGTATGAACCATTTAATGCTCCGACGGCTGAAAAGACCATCAAGCGGCTTGCCACACGTGCACAGTTTGCAGGCGGGTCCCACAGATCATCATTACATGCATATCTATAAATAGCAAGACAACCTCCTACTGTAGAGGTAACTGTTACTTTGAGAATACGCAAATCATCCTTCTCTGATAACTAACTTAAGCATCGGAGGGTCTTCGCCGGAAATACCCCCGGTCGGAGACTTGTTTTGCAGGACCCGGAGAAAGATCGCATGCTACTTCCGACGGACATCAACAGTAATTTGTAGTAAATAAAAGAAAAACTCTACATTGGATCATTATAGTTATTGTTTGCGTAATTTATCGCAGAACTAATTAGAAACGATTATAACTGAATACAAAAAAAAAAAAGTAATGCTTCATATTAAAAAGGTTAAAAGCATTGTAAACACTCATTGATTTGGTCGTGGATCAAACACAACCTGCATTTCAAATTATAAATACATGCTCAACCAAGTCATCACCTGTATATTTTCCATTACCCAGTAAAATGGTTTAAAATGATGTTAAGAAAAATTATAAATCATGAAAGATTTGTTTTAAAACAAGTTTAACATGTTTTCATGTGCATTTCAAATAATATAAAATTTCTCTTTTTAACGCACGTAATATAGATATTAACATATCTTATAGGCTCTCCTGCAACTACAATAATATCTTATATGTGATTTTAAAATAATTTTAAGTAAACAGAATATAAAATAATTAATCAAACAGAAAAACCACAAATTCAGCAATTTTAGTTGAAATATGTAGTATGTAGTAGGGATACAACCCTACAAATCGTCCACTAATTTATAGTGCCCAACTTATTTTCTATATTCAACAAACTATTATAATAAAAAAAGAATTTTAAAAAAATATCAATCATAATCATGGTGTCATTTTCAAAAAATCACTACTTATTTTGTTTGCTATGCATTTACTTATAGTGGAGAAAAACTCTCACACCCGGTAGATGAATATTTTGTTTGTTGTATATATATTGTTTTTGGGTCTTAACAATTATCGTGTTATTCATTTATATAAAATCTGTAATTTGTTAGCAAAGATAGTTTAAATAATAAATATGACTGTACAACTACAGCGTGTAGGTAAAACGTGTATTTTCCATAATAAAAATTCAATATTTGAATCATATTAGTTTTTAATAATAAAGTTGAAATATTTATTTTGGTTAAAAATATGTTGTTTCTTAGGATGAATTATGAGGATGTTTCTCAAAACATCTTTTTCAATTTTTAATTTAAAAATATTTTTTAAGAAGATTTTAATTTATAATTCAGATAATAAAATATTTCTAATAATTTTTTTTTAACTTAAAAGTTAAAAATAAGATGAAAGTTAAAATCAAATCAAACTTACTTTTTAAAAAAATCAATTATAAGACATAAGTGATTTTTTTAAGAATTTCGAAGAAACATCTCTTATATATATATCTTCATTTAAAAGAAATATATGGGCTTCAAGTGGCCCATCCTAATTATTCATGGCCCATTAAGGACCCAATTTCCTCATTTCCTAAATTATTGGGTTTATTAAATCTCCTTTGTTGCACTGCATAGTCTTCTTTCCTGCGTCTAGGGTTTAGACGGCTACATAAACCCTAATTCAATTTCTCGGATAGTACCAATTAAAGATGAGAGCTTTAGACGAAGCTGAAACAGAGGCGGTATTCAAGAAACTGTACGCTTTTTCCGGAAACAATTTGAAGAACATCGTTGAGAATCCTTCGCATGAAGGTCCGGAGCCTAATCCAGGTCGATATTGCTTCAGACTTCACAAGAACAGAGTGTTCTACGTCAGCGAGGCCTTGGTGAAAAGAGCGACGAACATTAGCCGAAAGAATTTGGCCTCTCTCGGCACTTGTATCGGCAAATTCACCCACGGAGGTAGCTTTCATTTGACCATTCAGGCTTTAAATTTATTGGCTGCAAATGCTAAGCACAAAGTTTGGCTAAAACCTACATCGGAGATGGCGTTTCTGTACGGGAATCATGTGTTGAAAGGCGGATTGGGGAGAATTACTGATAGTATTTCGAAGAATGATGGCGTCGTGGTCTTCTCCATGTCTGATGTGCCGTTAGGGTTTGGTTCTGCTGCGAGATCGACTCAGGAGTGCAGGAAGGTGGATCCTAACGGAATTGTGGTGCATCATCAGGCTGATATCGGTGAATATCTGAGGATGGAGGATGAGCTTTGATTGAATTTGCGAGTCATTTTAGGGTTTCTTATTTGGATATGTGTTGCTATTGGTTCATAGAGGCACTATTGTTGTTTGTAAGTGTCTTATCTAATTTTGAGCAATATGAATTAGTGTTATTGATATATGCATATCCCATGATACAACTGTGTGTGTTTTGGTTTTGAATTTTGTTTAATGTTAATCTCAGAAAGCATGGGATGTTTTTATCAAGCTAAATACCAAATATTTTCTAATGGTGGATGAGTTGCGTTACTACTTCTTTTGTTATATTTTTTGCCTGCTCAATTTCTGCCTTGTTGGTCATTGATAAGTTATGTCTGCATAAATTCGGTTCAGTTCATATAGTTTCAAGAGAATAGGGGGGCCTTAGTGTGTTTTGAATTGAAACTTAGGATCTTTATTTGCTCTTTGATACGGTAACTTCACACATTGCCGACTCAATCTACACTTGTTTGAGTTGGTTCCATAATTCGTAGCATGATAACATTAGATACTTGGAGTGTGTTTGTTGATGCTATTTTAGTGAGTCGCAACTAGCAGTTTCTTTTCTAGTATATTTTCCACCTACTCCATCATTAAAGTTTACATTTTTATGTAGTAAGGGATTGAATGTCTTTTTTATTCTTTGTTTCGTTGTTCCTTTACCCGAAAAGCAAAACATGAAAAAAGAAACAGAAACAGTAATGACTTTGGGGTCCATACCTTAATATAACAGACATATGGTTGCAGATATTTCATTGTGTTTTATGAACAGCATTCCGCTGTTCTGTCAATACTTTATACTAATGACTTGGTCTCATTCTTCAAATAATTTATAGAATGTAGGTGCATGACTTATTGTTTTAGGGCCTGTTTCGTATTGCTTTTAAAGCTGCTGTCCCAATAAGTTACCCTCACAAACTTTTTATAGAATGATATATTTTGGCTTTGAACAACATATTATGGTACTTCATACTATTTAATTAGAATTCCGTTTGACTTGTTTTTTCTAAAATAAAAAAATGGAGCTTTTAAAAAAAGTAGCTTGGAAAAGCACATCCAACTAGTGTTTTAGTTAAAGCAGAAGTGAGAGTAATAGCAGCATTCTGATTGTCAAGAAAAAACAATTGCAGGAATATACGAGGACTAAAAAATTTTAGGTCTTTCTTTAAGACTGGAAAGCATGTAAAGTGTAGCGGGACATTGGTCTTAATGATTCCAACGTATTGGGATATGGATTATGGTGTTTCTAAGTCGGAATGCTGATAGGGTGTGGGAAGGAAAGGATTTTGCAAATGTGCTGTGCTGTCTGTGAATGATATTCGGTTTATCACAGTTTTGCTGCAGATGTGCCATGTTCGACTTGTATGCTAGCTACTTCATTTGCATATTGCTTGGTTGTTTCTTTCAGCGTAAATTCACCAATAGTCGTATTTCTGCTAACATAAATTACAAGGCGTGTTTGGATCGGTTTTCGTCGTAAGAGAGCAGAACATATGGAGGCATGCAGCAGAATTGCTATTCTTGTCAATTGTTTGCCCTTTCCTTGTTGCTTTTTTTACCGTGTTGATCCTATTCAGTGTGAAAGATTGATATCCATATATAATTTTAGATTTTAGATAGATTTTCCCCAAAGTACGCATTAGTATAAAAACGTGGCTCAATCCACAGGAAAATGAATGTTATAAAATAAATGCGCATCCAGGGAATCGAACCCTGGTCAGTACCGTGGGAGGGTACTATGATACCACTACACCAGATGCGCTTATTTGATTTCCGCAGGTTTTAAAAATTACTTAAAAATTATCATTGGCTTCTATCAATGCTACTTAAATGCATGAACAACGAAATGCCTTCAAAGTTGAAATTAGGAGTAGATATTTTCATCATATAAACCAATCCACAAGTCTTTTTCTATGTAGTTGATTTTATTTCAGAGAGATCAGAAGTTGGAGTACGAATCCGATTATAATGTATTAGGACATGAATGACGCTTAAACAAATTCTTAGTCTTACAGCTAAATTTTCCCTTTTGGTTTTCAATTTTTTATGCGATGAATTCGAAGGTTCTATAGTTGTTTTTTATATAATTTGTACGGCAGCATCAAATTAAGATTTTCATATCTAATTTTTGGTATGCTAACTAATTAAGTTTGGTAATTATCATCGAATATGTTGTTTGTTTTTTTCTTTTCTTATGACATTTAAATGCCAAACATCAAAAGATGGTTTATAATAATATTCAATCTTCATCTTCAAACCTTTCAAATCATATAAGCAAAATTTAGGTGATTCCTTAGTAGGGTGACAAAACGAGAAGAAAACTTTCATACGTAAAATAATATTCTGATTCGATTGGAAATATATGCGTAAAATATTATAAATAGTGGATGATTTAAGAATTGTAATCTTAGCTTTATCATGATTAGAGAACATTAATAGTGTCATTATGAAGGAATTATGGAATATAAATAGGAAATTAAGCCTCTTATTTTAATTTGTTGTAGTTAAGAGAGGGAATTGATACTTAATACCAAATGTTTTGAACACTTTATTCTTAGTATCAATGTAAATGGCCTAATTCCTTTTATATTTTAATTAAAGTTAAGGGCATAAGATTTAATGGTATAGATAAGAAAAATTCAATCTCAATTAGGTAGCTATCTTTAATTTTATTCTCGATTTGATTAACCAATTAAGTTAGTTTCTTTATATTTCTCTTAAAAATAGCACGTAGCATTATTTTGTGCATAAGTACCATTAATTTTGCATTTTACAGTTATAATAATTTATTTGCAATTATCAATTAGCCAAATTGGATTTTCTTCTTTAGTTTAAACGGGTGTTGGTAGAGAATAAGTTCTGTACAGAGAGAGAAGATCATAATTCATACCTAAGTTTAATTAATTTTTTTTAAATACATCAACACCCCAATAAACATCAATCTACTTCCTGAACATTCTCAACATTTAAGAGTTTCAAATAAGTTTTTGAACTGTTAAAGAAGTTCCAAATAATCCTCTAAACTTGTAAAAAGTGAACTCATTTACCCCCACTAATACCATGTGTCAAGTTTTGATTAGTTTGATTTTTTAAAGGATATCATTTTTCTCTTTCCAACCAGAAGCTGACACTTGACATTGAGAGGGAAAATTAATTCACTTTTTGCAAGTTCAACTGTTCAAGGGTTAATTGGAACTTTCAAAAATTCAAGATGCAAATTGGTGTATAGGGACAAAAGTTCAGAGGTCTTGATGTATTATACATTTTCTTTACGTGATTATCTTAAGTTATCATTAAATTTAAGCTTAATGCATCAAGTTGTGCCTCACGTTGTTCTTGAAAACTTGTTATCCTCTTGAATTTCAAAATGACCCCGCAGTTACCTCATTTTTAAAAGGTGCATCACTTTACACCCTGAACCCCGCGTGTCAGCCTCTGGTTGGAGAGAAAAAAATCAGAAAAACTTAAACCAACTGAAAGTTGACACATAACATTCAAGGAGTAATTTTTTTGTATTTTAGTCCATAAAATTAAGTTCATTAAAAAAATATAATAAAAGAAAAAACCTATTTATGGGGCCGAGATTTGGAATGACATTGTAAACTCATGACAGTACAAGCTAGAGAGGATAGATTAATGTTTTCATAAAAAAGCACGATGAGATCCAGTTTTATCCCAAACCTGACGAAACCGTGCTTACGAACATATATACAAACCTGTCAGGCGAAGGTCGCTGGACGGAAACTATTGTTGAACTGAAATCGGAATTTGGTTAAGAAAGAAGAGAAAGGGAAAGGTAGAGAGAGAGATAGTAGAGAAAACAGAAAAGAGAGAGAGAACAATTCCGTATTTTTCATTTCATATCTCTATAATTGTTGAGTAAATGTATCTATACTGTTTGTTGTAACTAAAATTGCCACGTTGGCTACAAGTACAAAATAGAAAAAGTAATTACAATTATACATTTCTATTTCTAATTTCTCCTGTGGTATCTAACAATGCCACCCCCTTTAGCACATTCTTGACCCCAAGAATGGTAAAATTCTGGAAATTGCTTGCTGAAGAGGTTGACATCCTCCCAAGTAGCATCAATACTGGGTAAACCATGCCATTGGATAAGTAACTGATAAACAGCCTGCCCTTGAATAGACACATGCCATTCATTGATCACCTTAAAAGGTTGTAGCGGAATCAGTCCATCATCAATTGGTGGAAGCGTAGACAAGGATGACCTATTTGAATCGGGTCTGCCTTTGAGAAGAGAGACTTGGAAAATTGGATGTACTTTAGAGGTAGCAGGAAGATCCAATCGATAAGCCACCTTCCCAATGCGAGCCTGTATCTGAAAGGGCCCATAATAGTGAGCAGACAACTTGTGAGTGGAACAAAATGCTACTATCTTCTGTCTATAGGGATGTAATTTCAGAAATACCCAATCTCCAACCTGAAATTCTCTATCAATCCGACGTTTATCAGCAAACTGCTTCATACAATTCTGGGCTTTGACAAGGGAATCCCGTGGTACAGCATTCATTTCCTCACGCAAAGACATAACGTCCTCCACCAATGCCACTACCGAGATAACACTAAACATGCCTGGCATATGAGGTTTCTGACCATACAAAGCCTCAAAAGGCGACATTTTAATGGAAATATGAAAAGTACAATTGTACCAAAATTTTGCCAGAGATAACCAACTTGCCCATTTCTTTGGAGTAAGAAAACACATATTGCGTAGAAATGCCTCTAAGCACTAATTCAATCTCTCGGTCTGCCCATCCGTCTGAGGATGGTAAGCACTGTTGTAAACCAGCTTAGTTCCCAATTGACTCATCAATTCGCCTGTAAAGATCTTATCTCTGTCAAAAACTATGGTTCGAGGCAACCCATGTAGTTTTAAGATATTATCTAAGAATGCCTTAGCCACAATGTTAGCAGAGAATGGATGAGACAATGGAATGAAGTGCCTATATTTCGAAAATCGATCCACCACCACCAAAATTATATCAAAACTGCTAGACTTGGGTAACTTCTCCACAAAGTCCAAAGAGATATCCTACCAAGCTCTATCCGGAATTGGTAACGGTTGTAGTAAACTAGGAGCTGCACAGTGTTCTGATTTACATCTGAGACAAACATCACAGTTGGTCACCCACTGTTTGACCATTTTCACCATTTTCGGCCAGTAGAAATGATACTTAAGTCTTGTTAAAGTGCGTTGAACTCCAGAATGACCCCCCCACGGAGCATTGTGACAAGCCTGAATCAACCTCTCCTGCAAAGGTAATTTGCTTCCAATATACACTCTGTCCTTATAAAACAGTAGCCCATTTCGCAATCTAAAATTTCCCGAAACAGTTTGTTGTATCATCAGTTCTTTTAATAACTGTGAAGCACTAGAATCATCTACATAAGAGTCTTGAATCTCTTTCATCCAAGTCGAAACAATTGCAAATATAGCCAAAACATGGGAAACTCCCTCTTCATCTTTTCTTGATAGTGCATTAGCCACTCTATTTTCAATACCCTTTTTGTATTGGATTGAGTATTGAAGACCTAATAGCTTGACAATGCCCTTTTATTGTAAGGAGGTATGTAAGCATTGTTCCAACAAGAACTTAAGGCTTTGGTGATCTGTTCGAATAATAAATGGTGTCATCTCTAGATATTGTCTCTAAGCCACTATTGCTTGAATTAAGGCCAATAATTCCCTTTCATAAGCTGGTAGACACTGATTTCTACGATATGATGACTTAGATAGGAAATATATCGATTTTTGTTCTTGCATTAGAACAACTCCAACTCCCCCTCCACTTGTATCACACTCAACCACAAAAGGTTTCGAAAAATCTGGTAAAGCCAATACAGGGGCTTCAGTCATTATCTTTTTTAGTTGTAAGAAAGCCTCTTTTGCCTCAATTATCCAAACAAACTGCTCCTTCTTCAACATTTCAGTTAATGGTTTGCAAATGACACCATACCCTTGAATGAATCTCCTATAATATCTTGTCAAGCCCAGAAAACCTCGTAATCCTTTAATTGTTTTCGGAAATGGCCAACTCACCATCGCTGCAATCTTCTCCGGATCTGTTGCCACACCTTCACTCGACAACACATGACCCAAATAAGCCACCTTCTTAACCCCGAACTCGCATTTGGACAACTTAGCCTTCAATTGATTAGTTTCCAACAGTTGGAAAATAATCTCCAAATGATATAAATGCTGGTCTAATGAAGAGCTGTCTATCAAAATATCATCGAAGAAGACCAAAACAAATTTTCACAAATAAGGCTGAAATACACTGTTCATAAGCGACTGGAAAGTGGCAGGAGCGTTAGTCAAGCCGAAAGGAATGACAGTAAACTCAAAGTGCCCTGTATGTGTTCGAAAAGTAGTTTTCGGAATGTCCTTGTCACACATCCTTATCTGGTGATACCCCGATCGTAAATCTATCTTCGAAAACCAAATAGCCCCATGTAACTCATCAATCAATTCCTGTATGACTGGAATTGGAAATATATCCTTCAAAGTGGCCTTATTTAACTCTTGAAAGTCTACACAAAACCTCCACGTCCCATCCTTCTTTTTACTAGTAACACAGGAGAAGCATATGGGTTGTGACTAAGTCTGATCACTCCTTCGCGCAACATTTCCTCCACTAACTTCTCAATTTCATTTTTTTGCTGGAATGAATACTTATACGATCTCACATTAATGGGTTCTGTTCCAGGTTTGAGGGGTATAGAATGGTCATGATTTCGGTCTGGTGGTAATTTAGTAGGTGGAAGGAAAAGATGGTTGTATTTGGTTAGTAGGTTTTGTAAAGGTGGTGATGAGGTATTGGGTTCAAGTTTTGTAATAGGTGTGGGATTAGAGATGGTTTTAGGTGTTGTGTCTACACCAGATATCATAACAAACAGCTTCGAAGTCACTCCTTTCCACCCTTTAAAAATTAACCTGTTAACAGATTTGAGAGTGATCATTTTGAGTGCCATTTCCTCCTTCATTCCCTTCAACTCCATCTGTTTTCCTTCCTTATGAATCAATAGCCTGTGTTCCCCGAAATCAAACGTGATAGGGCTATGCCTTCACATCCAGTCCACCCTAAGAATCATGTCGTAATCCCCTAGTTCCAAAATCCTCAAAGTAAAAGAGAATTTTGAACTTTGCATATTCCAGATGCAGTTATAGCATTTATGTGACACTGTTAATTGCCTACCATTCGCAACTGTCACAGGAACTGGCAGAATCTGAACTAAGGGTAACTTGCAGTCATTAGCTAGTTTGGCATCCAAAAAGCTATGTTTGCTTCCATTATCAATTAAGATCATGATTGCTCTTTTATTCAAGGTACCTTTAAACTTCATAGTCGTATCTGTAACTCCTCCTTCAAGTGCATTAATTGACACTTGAATAGCTTCTCCAGGGTCCTCCTCTTCCTCCATACCTTCTATCACTTCATGCTCCACCCCCACCAAATCTTCTTCCCCCGTAATCTGCATTAGTTTCTTACATTGATGCCCTGGCTGATACTTATCTCCACATTTCCACACAATCTAGGGTTCTTTCTGAAGTTGTTATAGGTGTTTGGCTGATTATTTTGGTTAGTATCATTTGGTTTGGGTGAAATGGAATTGTAGCTCCTGATATTAGGACTACTAGCAATCCATGGTTTTTGAGAAGGTATAGGTCTGAAATTGGCTTTGGGTTTCACCACTTCCATCAAATCTTTTATCACTTGCTCTTGTAGTTTGGCCTGTTTAATGGCAGTATACGATTCCACTGGCTCGTGTGCCCTAACTGCTGATCGTAGCTCTAGCCTAAGCCCTTCAACAAAACTCTTAACATAGAAAGATTCAGATAACTCCAGGTGTTCCTTTTCCATACGCAATTTTAACTCTTCAAATCTCTCCTGGAACTCCAACACTGAAGCTGTTTGGGTTAATTTGCTAAACTGCTCCACCACATCTCCAATGTCCACCCTCTTGAATCTCTTAATTACTTCCTCGC
>CATIWQ010161577.1:0-22257 GCA_949673415.1 Euphorbia schlechtendalii | reverse complement strand
TTTTTTTTCTCATCCTCACTGCTAAATAAAACTTTACAAACAAATTTTAGAGAGTTTGGAGAAAGGTTTTGGATAAATAAAATTCATCTTATTCTTCTTATTACTCATTTTGGAGAATTTGAAAGAAAAACGGATCTATTTAATAGTAAGGATGAATCATATTCAAAAGAAATCGCCTATTTCTTAAACTTAATTAATAAATTTGGTGGAAAATCAAGATCAAGTTTCAATTTTATGGAACTTTCTTTTTTCCAATTGTTATTTGACAGAGTTATAGCGAATCCAAAAAAGAAAACAAGTAGAAAAAATTCTACTGGACTAAAAGAGATAAGTAAACAAGTTCCTCGATGGTCATACAACAGGTTATTAACGAGGTGCAATACCTACGCGGCCCAGTGGATGAAAACACCCTGGTGGACGATCATCAAATTCGTTCACGATACATGAAACTTGTACCGATTTTTACTGCATCTCTAGTTGATTTACGTAATAATCAAATGTATCTTGATGCTTACGATCCTAAGAAGGGGAAGGTGAGGGATCTAGACAATCCTGAAGAAATATTCGTAAGTGATATACATGGCCTAGTTTATTCTGCAGAAGACCCCACGGAGAAAATATAGATTGTATGTTGAGTGATAAAAGTTGACAAAATAAAGTATGTTGAGTAAAGAAACTTAACACTTGATTTTATCCTAGTTCGGACAAACCCTACTCCAGTCCTTGGTTTTTTTTGGAGCTTTAATCCACTAGTGATAAATCCTTGAAATAGGTGGAGATGCCTTTGACAACGGTTGATTACAAGCTAACACCTTCCAAACTTATCTAACCCTCCAATAAATTCATCATACCCCGTTTTGCAAATGAGTGAATCAACGTAGCATTTTTGAAGTTTTCCCTAAATAAATTCATGATGTTTCTATCATCATAAATAGGAGAAAAGATCTCAATCATATTAAACATTAGTTCCAAAACTAGTACGGATTTGAAACTCTTTCGCATATATTTTGTTTAATTACTGAAAATTCCTCTCCTAAATCGGTTCAACCTATAATTGAACCGAGTCATTTTTTTCATAAAAAGAACCGATTAAAAACCTTATCGAACCAGTCATTGATTCTGGTTGAACCCGATCTAGATTTCATACCCATTAAATTTAGCCTTATATTGCTTTTATTAAATTTCATTGATGGTTTGTTTCACTCGAACTATAGCCATTATTTATCCCGCAATTTTGAAATTATTCTTTTTATTTATCTCTTAATTTTAAGATATGTATTAGACCTGTTTTATGAATCTGGTTACTAAAATTGTAGAAATGACAGATCCGATATCATTATAGCTTCCACACATTTTTCTGAAGAATTAGCCAACTTAATAGATTGTCAATCCAAATTTCATTTTAATGCAATTTTCATCAATCAAATCAATAGTTGAAATTTGAAATTTTTGTAGTCAATGACCAAGAAAATAACACCCCATAGAAACTGTCTACCTGAGACTGTCCATAAAACCGATATATTGGCATGCCTAGTTTTGCCTAACTCTTCTAAAATTTATTATAAAACAACCATATAAATTTCTTGGCCATATGCACATAAAAATTTCACCGGATGCAATCCTTTATTTTCAATATTTTTAATTACCTCTTAAATTTGGCAAAGTGTACAATAGTGCCTTCTAAATATCATGTATCAATTTATGGTTAATTTAACTTTTCAAATATATCGGTTTCATGATTTTTTTTCTCTCTAATTAAAAACAAGCATACAGCATTGTGGTATAAATAGGTGCATTTTCCGAGTTTAAAGAAGTACCCGGAACAAATGAAAGTTAAGAGTGCAATAAATCAAATATTTTTGTCAACGAAACCAGAAACCAAGTCATTGAAGAAAAAATACTAAAAAATTGTGCATTATAAACTATTGGTAAGAAATTCTCTCACGTTGCAATTATGAGAAATTATAAAAACAATCTTGTGTTTAGCACATTTCTCACGTATGTAAAATGTGTCCCAAAATGATAGAAATAGAAAACTAATAAAAAAATATCAGCATTTTGGACACATGTCCTTACATGTAAGAGAAGGGTATCAAACATCCGACTCTTTGTATATTTTAAATGCAAAAATTAAATAGTTGTAGTTTTTCGTACATTTGTAGGTTTATCTGTTTTGGAGCCTAAAGTCATCACATGTGCTGTGCCTAACTTTTGACTTTAATTCCCGCTAAATTTAATTTTTCAATTAATGAACGTGCATTCCTCCTCTAGCTAATTATCTATATTTCGTACTTTTTTTCTCTTATTTTGCATTTTTTAGTTTTTTACATTGAGGACAGCAAGTTTTCAAATATGTCATCTCAACTAGTTAGGTTGGCACCAATTTATTCAAAAACAAATTATACAAATTTTATAAAAACTACTCCTCCCACGTTGAAAGTTTATCATTTTTACTCAATATTTTATTTTTCATTTTGTTTATCTTTTAGAATAGCTATGTAATATATAACATTTTTTTCCTAATTTACCCTTACATTAGTTAGGAAAGAAATTAAGTATATGAAATTATAAAGTAATAATTAAGACGAAAAAGAATTTTATAATAAAGTAAAAAGAATAGATTAGTCATTTTAATAGCAATAAATATTTTGTTGGTTTTAATAAAAATCCTATAATGATGAACTTTCAGCGATATCACGAATCATCATATTTTTATAAAACAAATAATCAATTTTAAAAAATGTATCTTTAAAGCTTTTCTTAAAAAAAATTTCTTCAAAACGTAAAGTATATTAATATATTTTTTACAAGTTCTTTTCACGGATGTTAAAGTAGAAATGTTATTTTATGGTTAGTGAGTGTAATTAATCATTGTTATTTTTTTTTCAAATGAGATAATCAAGGAATTCAGGCATTCCATGATAGAATAATTTGTTTTCGTTAGTAGGCAAGCCATGAAAGCTGCCACCATCCCTAACCCTAGCCGTCAACCGAGCTCAACCTCTTCCACCTATCGCGGCCACCAGCAACCGATCCCAACCTTATCCAAATACCGCCGACATCAGAACACCTTTCCCCTACACCGCAACCATCCTCAAAACAGCAACAAACCATATGATAGCCATCAACCAAAGAAACAGCCACATGAAACCTCATACGTTGAAACTAACTATCAGCGTTTCAACCCCTCACCAAACCAAAACGACGCGGACTGCCAACTGACAGGCTATACTTTGAGAATTTTCCTAATTCATATGATTCGATGGCTATGAAGAAGATTTTTGCGAAATATGGAGTGCACAGATGTGTTATGTTGCTAGGAGAAGGAACGCTAGGAACCTCAATTTCAGGTTTGTTAGCGTAGATGGATCGCTTCCCACCCATGAAGTTCTTTTCAGGCTCAACTCGGTTTAGATTGGGAAAATCAGGCTCCGTGCTTTCAAAGCTAGTTTTTTCAGAAATAGTCAATCTTCTGTGCAAGGGAAGATTCGAAAAGCAGCACCAGTTTAGACTAAGGTTTTTCACAATTCACTGCGTGAAGAGAGATCATATGCCGCAGTGGTGAATGAAAATCGGGAGACAATCAAGAATCCAGTTAACCGTATCTATCAACAGTCTGGTAGTAATGGAGTGGGGAAGTCTAATTCGCAACAAAGGTACAGAGGGAATTGAAGAGTTCGAGAGCTAGTGGAAATATTCAAAAAGAGATTCTTGTTCCGTCTAGCCCATGGAAAGCGAAATCTTGTATGGTTTCGATCAAATTCATTGCTCATATTTGAAACATATTTGAATTGTTTGGTGAACATGGTTTCGATGTTTCCTTTGCTGCCCCGGTAGGGGCAAATCTTGTAATTATCACCTTTAATTCAATCAAATTGATGCATAGATTTGTTGATCATGATTAGGTTGTGTAGAATCATATTTTATCATCAATTGTACATCTTTCCAAGGATTTTGTCCCTTTTGAATGCATCATGTATTTGGATTTAATGGGTATTCCCCCAACATTAGTTTGTGAACGAGTAGTACGTGAATTGGCAGGTCATTTTGGGACAATTGTAGCTATTGATTTCGACTTTGATGAACTGAATAGGCTGGATGTAGTATCATGTTTGGTGTCGATTCCCATGGGAACTTCGAACCCTAACCTCAAGATATTAACCGGGGCTGACGAGGTTACATTTTACACTAATTTGCACCAAAGGGTGGGTTGCCAATAGTGCAATGACAAGAATTCTGATGTAAGTGAAGTTGACGATTCATCGACGAGCTCAGAGACATCATCTGCGGTTGAATCAACATCTTTTTTAGATGAAGGGGTCTCGGCCAAACTACACACGGACTGTGTACAACAAAGTGGGGGAGTTGCGGAGGTTGCATTGATTGGGTTTGGAGAGGAGAGTAACAGGGTGATGCTAGAGCGGCGGGTTAAGAGTATTTTAGCCCAAGTAATTTCTAACTCATCAGGCTCGGACATTGAAAACATGAATAGGGCCATTCTTTTGAGAGAGGTATCTAGCCTGAGGGAGAAGGAGGAGGCTTTGGTATTTCGAATTGGAGAAGAGCTCGGGTTGTTTAAAGAATACGATGAAGGCAGTATCGTCGAGGTTCTTGAAAGATGATGAGATCATTTTTCTTCGAGGTTTGTCAATATATTTTATGTCGTTAAACTTCTTATGTTGGAATTGTCGAGGTGGACTTACGAACGGAGCGAAGTAGAGTTTTGTTAGAACTTGTATTAGGAGATGATATTTGGAAATTTTGGTTTTAGTTGAAATGAAATCGATGAGTGTTTAGGATTTAATTATTCGAAAATTTTGGGGGTATAATGATTTTTTATTTCATTCTGTATCGGTGCAAGGCTTGTCAGGAGGTTTAGTCATTTCGTGGAATTCTCGGGTTCTTAATTGCATAGTGGTTCATTCAGTAGAGAGGTGGTATTTGCTTCATGTTGTATCTAATTTGATTGACATTCATTTATTATATTTATATGGCCCTTGTAATGCAGCCCTAAGGTTTCAATTATGGCAACATCTTTCTCCATCGATTCATGAATTTGATCGAATAATTGTTTGTGGTGATTTCAATGAAATCTTGAGCGGGAGTGATCGAATGGGGAGAGAGGGCTGACCTCTACTTCTATGATGCAATTCCAAGAATTCATTAATGATTTTTTTTTCTATATGACATGCCCTTGCATGGGAGAGACTACACTTGGTTCAATAGTTCATCGTTTTCAAGAATTAACCAAGTTTTGTTGAGCTACGATGTATTGGATTTCTGGTCGAGGCTTAGTCTTATGAAGGTAGACATAACCCTCTCAGACCACTTTCTAATTATATTTCAATCTCATGCAATTCAAAGGGGTGGAAATAAGATGTTTCAATCACTTAATTGTTGGTGGGATAATGCTGATTTTTTACCTTTCTTGAAGTCAAAATGGAATGAAATAAAATCTAGGTATTTGAATAGTGACTTGGAATTCAAATTGGGATGGTTGAGGAATTATATTCGGTAATGGCACGATGTGAATCTTGGGGGGATAGACTATCGTATCAAGGACTTAGAGAAGCGGGCTAATAGAGATCACTTCTAGTTTGGTTGTTCGATCGATAGACGTGACTATTGGTTCGGAATTGTAAATGGTGAGAATGGCGTTGAATGTTCTCCGAAGTAGCTTGGAAAAGGTTAGACATTAGCAATCAAGGGTGACATGGACCGTGTTAGGGGATAATAATATGGATTGCTTTCACTATATGGCATCGGTGTGATGGAGAGGGAATAGAATTAATCAATTAGAGGTCGATGGATGAATCATCTCGGAGCCAAATGTAATTGTTCTCAACATCCGTAACTTCTATAGAGACCTTTTCTCTAGTGGAATTGATGTTTTGTTTAACTTACATGAACCGCAATTTCGTATGCTTGGCAAGCCGAATGTAGTTATTCTTGAAGCGTCATTTTCGGAGTTGGAAATTGCAAATGTGGTTAGGGCATATAGCGAAAGAAAAGTGCCAAGACCGGATTGATTCAATTTCTTCTTTTACAGGCGATTTTAAGATGAGATAAAAGCGAAAGTTCTACAAGTTTTTGACCAATTTTTTAACTTAGCCAAATTACCAAAATCCATCAAAACATCGTTTATAATCTTGATTCCGAAAGTGGCGAGTTCATCACTTTTGAGTAATTTCAGACCAATAGCACTTATCCATGGAACATATAAAGTGGTGTCAAAAGTCCTGTCAAATAGATTACAACTGTTTCTGTAAGATCTAATTTCAGAGAATTAGTTCAGGTTTATCAAAGGTCAAAGTATTCACGAATGCTCCTTTGTTGCTTTAGAAATAATTCACTCAATTCATTGGAGGAAACAATCGGCACTAGTGTTAAAGCTGGATTTCCACAAAGCTTATGATTGTATCTCATGGTCATATATTGACACAGTTTTTTGGTGAATGGGCTTTGGTGATAGATGGAATCGGTGAATGTCTTGCTTACAAGAGAACTTGTCGACTTATATTTTGATCAATGGCGAATCGTGTAATCCGATTAGATTGGGTAGGGGGGTTAAACAGGGGGGTCCAATTTTATTATTTATTTTCGTGATTGCTATGGAGGGCTTGAAGAAGCTATTTGACACTAGTATACGAAAGAGTTTACTTCCTGGGTTCAAAATTGATGGCTCGAATAAGGATGTTTCCTTGCTCAATTTGCCGATGACATGTTGTGCTTCTTACTTGCAGATGAGTCTCTTATCCCTACATTTATTTTCATTTTACGTTGCTTTGAACTAATTTTGGGTTTGCGCATAAATTATCATAAGAGTTCGATAATAGGCATCAATGTCAGTGAGTTATTAGTTCTCTCTAGTGCAAGAAAGTTAGGGTGCAAGGGTGAAAATTTCCCGATCAATTACCTAGGTTACCCACTAAGTGTAAATCAGGTCCCATTGTTGTCTTAGAACATGTTGATTGAAAAGTTCCAAAATAGGTTGTCAAGTTGGAAGGGTCACTCATTATCTTACGCTGGTCGACTTATATTAGTAAATTTTGTCCTTTCATCTTTGCCAATTTAATTGCTTTCATTGAATAAATTTCCCTTATCGATTAATGTCAAGCTTATGAGGAATTTTTTATAGCATGGGGACGCGAACTCTAGAGGAATTAGGAAAGTAAGTTGGGATACTATATCTTTGCCGAAAGAATTAGGTGGGTTGTTTATTCGAAACTTAAGTCTTGTAAATTGTAGTTTGTTACCGAAATGGCTTTGGTAAATGTGAGTCTTGTGTTGGGACTCTCTTTGGTATGATATTTGCGTCAATCACAATGGTGTAACATCGTGGTTTGTGCTTAGCTTGATCGATACGTATAGACTATCACATATTTGGCGAGGTATTATCTCTTGTTGCATAAAAAACACATTTTGGAACTTCTTTTATTATCAGGTTCGAGTGAAGGTTAAGATGGCGATCTTTGCTCTTTTTAGCATGATAATTGGATCGCAAACCAATCACTTAGCTCATTGTTTCCAAACCTGTCCCATTTATGTAATATGAAGTCGTGCTCGGCTAGGATTGGGTGCGAATTTCTGTTCAACATTTCAGCCCTAGTCCATTTTAGAAGCGTATCCTTCAAGTTTTAGCCTAGGAAAGATGCGACTAGCTATGATTTTGTATTATTCAGAGCAGGCTTACGGTGTCTAGGAGCAGTGGGACTGAGTTCAGGGTTATTTTACCGAATTCTGTTCAGTTTCAAGAAGGATCATACCGGTTTATTTGGGGATTGAGCAATGATGAAATATACTCGGCAGCATCATTTACTAGAGGATTTTATTTGAACACAACGAAACTGCAGAAGAACTTAATGTATATCTAGGAAGCGAGTTTAATTCCAAATGTTAGTTTTTTGGTTGGCTTGTTTTCCCCAATAGGCTACCAAAAAGATTATTCTTATTCCATCGTAGATGCCAGGCGATAAGTGACGAGAATTGTCCTTTTTGCGATATTGTGGAAACCTCTTATTATGCGATATTCTATTATCACAAGAGTTATATGGTTTGGACTGAGGCGTTTAGACTTTTTGGGTTTGCCTTAACAATGTCGTTGACGGGTTATGCATTCTTGGAGATGTGGTGGGCTCACTTTAATCTAGGTACAAGTAGAGAATTTGGTGCTCACTATGGTTTATCATTGCATGGACCTTATGGAAACGAAGAAAGAAGTTCGTGTTTGAAGGTGTCTTGAGTTTGGAAGACTATTTGAGTTCGTGTATTTATTTATGTTGGTTTATTTTTAAACATTTGAGGAGAAATTTCGATTTCATAGCTTCGGATGTATTTATTTCTCTGCACCTACTTTTAAATTGTAACCGAACTTGATCTCCACTCGAGATCATGTATTTGTAATTTATTTAGTTAATGAAAAAGAGGGGTAGGTTTTTTATAGGAAAGCATATGCATCAACCAAGTTGGGACATATGCCCTGAAATTTTCACTGGCCCCAAACTTTTTCCCTTGAGATGGACACGATGTTCCTCCGGGGGTTTTCAAAAAAAATGTATAGTTAATGATAACATTAAAAATATCACTAAGTGTGTGCGTATCACTCACTAACCTTATGTCCAATTGGTTGAAATCCCACTAGTGCATAATAGACCAAGTCAACACCTTGATAAGATAAAAAAAAAAGGCCAGGTGGTTGGGTTAAAAGCTCAAGGTTATTTCCCGGAAACTATCAGTGTCTTTTGAGGAATAAAATCCAAATTAAATTCTATCTCCAATGCTTTCTCTACAAAAATAACAACCATTCATAATCAGGTTCTCCATTATTAGAATCAAACTCTATCCTACTTAGGAGATATCTATTTATTTAAGAATACAATTCTATTTGGAAACATAACTCAATTTAGCACTATCCGCTCAATCCAATGAAGATTCATACATATTTCGTATCAAGGTTTAGACAAGAGCCGAACGGAGCTAAATTGTCATTCTCTCTACTCAAAAATCTGAAATTCAAAAATTCACGTTCTAGTGAAAGCCTAATTTCTCATTTCAGAGCTAAAAAGACAAAATGTAAACTTTTTTATCAAACAAGGTTAAATGGGCGCACGCCCATTTACCACCCTAGGGTTTTTCACCCTGCCAGGACTGATTCACTCAGGATTCTTGTGAAAATTCTACAAAAATCACGGAGAGCATATGGCCTGGTAATTGGGTGCATGCCCATTTATCCACCAATATAAAAGGAGCATTTTCGCTCCATTTGAAGGAGATACGAAAATTCAACCAAAAACCTAAATTATTGAGCTTTGATTTCTCAACTTTCAAGCATAAATCACATCAATTCAAGGTTTTAAACCACTTCAGATCGATTCCATTACGTTCTCACGTCTATTTGGATCAAGTTTAGGTGATAAAATTCGGGTCAAACTCGGTAAAAATCTCAAAAACTCATAAATTATCCACTCTGCAAGTTTGTGGTCATAAACTTTCTAGAATCCTTTTCTCACTCAATTTTCCAATTTCTCAAAAATTTGGTCTTGAACTGGCTCTCAAGTCATCCTAGACAAACGGAATGGTAACCGAGGGTAATTGACTTCTAGCTCACTTTTAATTTCATTATTTTCATATCGCATTTTCATTTGTTGGGGGTGAAGAATTGATGGGAGTTGTTTTACCATAATTTGCTAATAAAATGAATTAATATGTGTATGTGAGTTTGTAGGTATGTGTGGTTTACCGAAATGAGGGGAAACTCCAATAGGCTATTATGGAAATATCCCAAATGCTCTCGATACTCTACCGAAATTTTATTAACAATTATAGCTTTATTACACCATTGTTTTGAAAATATTTGCGCATATAACATTTACTAAAGTTTTGGATAAAAAAGTAGCTACCGTGATAGAATTCTGAGTCTCTATTTTTTCAATATAAAAATCCCGATTTGGATCACTATAGCACAGTTCCCAATGGAGTTGAACAGGGTGACAACTCTATTTTTCTATAAAATGAAGTAAAATTTGTTTTATTTTTGTTTAAAATTTCAATAAAATTGTCTTGAATAATACTTTATTTTCATATATTTCTCAATATAATCACATCTTTAGCCTAAATTAATATGAACAATAATTTTTATGGAAAATTACAAAGCATAAATATTTTCTACAATCACTCAAAAAAAGTATTTTCGTGCCCCACGCACTTTAACTTTTCCACTGGAAACGTGCCCGCTCATGGTGGCGACCCTTCTGAGGATATTTTTTTTATTAAAAACCATGTTTTAATAAAAAAAAAACAAATTTTTGACATGATGAAGAACTTTTATTCAAAAGTTTGAGAATTATGAAATATGCGATGAAATTGCTTAAGAAAACAATTTTCTATGGATACTTTTTACCTTATAAGAAAATCTACTTAATAGACTCTCACGAAAAAAAAAAGGTTTAGTAAATTTGATTGTAAAAGTGGATTTTAGAAAATTAAACTTACTAAAGAATCTAGACTTTGGATAGCATTAAGTGCACCACAAGGATATTATGAACGGATTATTTTACCTTTTGGATTGAAAAATGCACCTCAAATCTTTCAAATGAGAATGGAAAGAATATTTGAAAATTAAATGAATTTTGCTTAGTTCATGTAAATGATATATTAATCTACAGTTATAATTTAGCAAAATATCTACAACATCTAGATGAATTTATAAAAATAGTAAGACAACATAAAATCCTCTCATCAGAAAAGAAATCAGAAATCTTTTAAAAAAATAAAATACTTAGGCTATATCATAGATGGTGAAAAATTACAACTGCAAGAACATATTGTAACTAAGATAGAGAATTTTAAAGAAAAATTAGAAAATAAAAAAGAAGTTCAACAATTCATAAGAATCATAGATTACGCATCAGAGTATATAAGAGATTTACAAAAATTAAGAAAACATCTACAAAAGTTTTTTAAAAAAACATAGATCATTTGAATGGACAGATAACCACACTAATACCATAAGAAAAATAAAAGGAAAGGTAAACATCTTACCAAAATTAAGATTACCAAAAGAAGATGATCAAATTAGAACTTTACATAGATGCAAGTGATATAGGATGGGGAACAATTCTTATAGAATATAGAAAAGAAGATATATACAAAGAAACACTATTTATATGTGGTTATAAATCAGGAACTTGGAAACCATTCGGTGAAAAATTATCATATTAATGAGAAAGAATTACTGGCCGCCAAACATAAAATAAAAGGATTTAGATATTATTTATTACCTATGGAATTCGTAATAAGAAAAGTTGATACATAAGGAGGAGCATTTATGGAAATAAAATATACCTTATACCTGAACTTAATAAAAGAAGACATTGGTAAAGTTTTTTCAGTTATTATAAATTTATTGTTAAACTTATTTCCAGAAAACAAAATATTTTAGCTAATTTCATAAGCAGGAATGGAGAAAATTATACAAAAAATATCAGAAATGAGAAATCAAAATAGCCAGATTTTGGCAATGATCAGAAATAACGAGAATTTTCTTGAAACACTTGAGGAAGCACTCAAGAAAATACAAAATCAAAATAATCAAAATTATCAGAAAATCAAATTCCTTGAAGAAGAAGAAGTTATGAAACTGCATGAGCAAAATAAAAAAGCTTCAAGATAAGAATATAAGAACAACTAGTCTGAAGTCATCATATGAACTCTTGGAAAACATGTATAAGAAGCTCATTGATGTGCCAACTTCATCACTTGGAATCTCAGGTTCTGCTGTTTTGAACCCTTCAGAGTTGATTAATCAAAAATCATCAGAAATTATTACCTCATTGGTTGTGCAATACCCTAAAGAAATGATAGAAGCATATCAAGCTATTGAGAAGTTTTTAGTTATAATCCTAATGAAAGAATAATGAGAAGTTTAAAAATATCTGAGATATATGTGTTCTATAGATACAAATCTAGATGTTGTTTTCAAGTTATTCAAATATGGATTTATGGATAAAGTTGTTATAGATGATGGTATGATGAATGTATCGAAATTGCCATCAATAATACCAAGATCAATTAAGCAACTTGGATGGAAATACGGAAGAGGAATATATGGCGTCCAAATATTTGATGCTTATATGGATTTGGTTGAAAAACCAATAGTGATAGCTCAGATTAATCAAGTGTGGAGATAATTTGAATGGAGAAAAATAAATGAACATACATGGGAAATGAATTATACATTAAAAATTTTAGGGAATGGTTGGGAGAAAAGAGAGCTCATGGAATAAATGTAATATACTCAAGATTAGAATATTATATTAAAAATAAAATTATTTCTGTAATAAGAACTTCAAATAATGGAGAAACCAAAGACCTAATCACCATCAACTATATAAGAGAGCTTATTGATGAACGAATGAATCAGATATTGATCGATATGCATTGAAGAATTATAAATAAAAGTATAAGCATAGTCCAAAAACTCTAGCACAATATCGAAGTATCTATGGGCCAAATCCATAAAATATGATAATAAATGATAGGCCAAGTGAACTACTCAGGCCCAATGATGAGAAGATTTGTTCAAAAAAAGAAGACCCATTTGCTTGACATGTGAATCAAATGGGATAAAACAAAATAAGAATATGAGAAGACAAGGCTTACGACGTGCCTATGGTATCTTGCATGATAACTCATCAACATGTGATAAGTTAATGAGTTAAGTGACATAAGAAAATCAGAAAGATGAGACATGGGGATACTTTGGAAATGTAATAATTTAGCTTTAGAAATGGTGTAACTTTTCTTTTGTTTGCTTTCGTTTTGGTATTGCATTACATATAAATGTATTATTTGATGTAATAGAATGAAATCTATCGACGTGGGTCGAATCCATCAAAAATAAATTTATAAACCCGTTCCACCAAAACAATATATATTTGTGATAGCGGCAAGTGGGATCGTCTCCTCAATGACTTATGTAATCAATCTTATTCGATCGAATATCCAGAAAATTTGCAATGAAAAAGTAAAATTTGGGGGTTTGAAGTTGGATTTAAAACAACAGTAAATAAAATTAAAAGCTGAAAGTTGAGAGAAATAAGATTTCAAATTAGAAAGAGTCTTTCAACCAAGGAATACTTTTTAGCTTTACATCAACTGATCAAAGGCACAAAACGTGAATTTCTTGAATTAATCAGTCAGTTAGTTTAACCATAATGGCACGATTAATCAAATCTTTTCCAAATATGAGAACGATAGTAGATAGCTAAATCGTTTACTCTCAATTTCGAAACGTACTTGTAGATAGCTAACAAGGTTTAATTTTAAAAAGGCTTTACGCGCAAGAACCGACTTAAATTCAAAACTTTATGTTAGCATAAAGAAAATATTTGATTCAAATCCAACCACAAATCTTTGAAAGAGTTTGTTTGTTACAAAACTTCTATTGTATCATGATTGTACGAATACAATAAAATAACGATATGTTTGTCTTTTCGATAAACAACAACCAGCAGAATTGACGAAATCAAAAATTGAACAATAAAGGTATTACAGATTGGATTTAAACTGAAGTTCAAAAATACAAATAAGCACAAGCCTCACGTTTGATGATACATTCAAGTAATTCCTTTAGTCGAAAGAAAGATTAATTTAGCTATGCATAATTTTAATGAAAACCGAAATTATCATTGAAAACTAATGAAAAGTAGAAAAATAACAAAAAAACATTTGTTTCCTCTTCCTAGCCAAAAAATGAGATCCCCAAATCTACCCCATTACATGCTCTAAAATAGGATAAAAAATCCAATCTCCTAAATAGGCAAGAAGTCTACCTAAATTAAAACATAAAAATCCTTGAATTTAAATTCCTAACTTATCAAATAAAGAGAGAATAAATAAAAATAACAAAATAGGAAGTCCCTAATTAAGTGGTAAGTCTTCCCAGAATAGGAGTCCAATCGTTCAAATTAATTCCAGTTTTGCTTCTATCCGCAACCACTTACCCTTGACTCTAGGCTAACTCCGTACAACCACTGCTTTGTTAACTTTAGTGTTAACCTTGACTCCAGGCTAACTCCCTTTCCTTGAGATTTCCCCACAGAATCGCCCAGCACCTAATTATGCACAATTTAACCACAACATCAGCAGTAACCCATTCCAAGAGATATGATAATTGATAATAAAACATGTTGTATTCGCAAGTTATCATTTATCTTGAAGAAAAGTTTTTTGGGTTTACTCTCTCTTGTCTAGTCATTATGCTTAACTAAACACTTTCCTTAACATTCATAATCATATTATGCCAAGTTTAACCAATCTTTATCATATCGATATGAAAAGAGCATACACCATAACCATTTCAATATGCCTTTAGAAAAGTCCAAAGATGTGTGTTAAGATGTAGCTAGAGCATGGTCATCACCCATAAGAATTCAGAAAGGGTATAAGTACTCCATTGAGGAAATATTTTGAAGGTATAATTGAAATTTTGTTAGGGTTTTTGAGATTAGTATGACAAAGACAAGTTAAACTTAAAGGTTTATTATATCGTGAATGTTAAATTTTGTTATAAAAAGTGTCTACATACTCAACTCATATTCCTACCCTTTTCACGGTTTATAATCCTATTTGTAATATTAAACAAATTTTATTATTGCCTTTGCACGTGGATTATCTCATGCGATAGCCAATTTAGGTGACTTTTGGTGAAGTATTTCCCAAGCTCATTTTAGGGATCGATGATACGGATCCGATCACACCCCTTGCGTGATGTACAAAGGACTTTGGTTCGCGTAGGATCAAAGTATTCGGGTATATTATATGGGGAAAGAGTTAATTTGGTTCTTTTTAAGGCCATTGAATTCCAGTACACAAAGGCGGAAGATACACTTCACACCCCAATCTTGAGACTGAAACCTGCATATAGATGAACCACATTCACTTTTGTATATGTTTACTATAAACCTTGTGAGAACGCGAGTACACTTTGCTAGTCCTTATTGATATATAAACAAAGTAACCAAATGAAGTTTATAGGTGGTAGGCACGATCTAAATTTTTGCTCTCTAGGCAGGTTAGATATGTTAAAAATGTATACATGCCATAATATCACGAATATATGAAAAACTAACCACATCTTTATTCAACTATAATTTATGTTATGTGACATAAAATTTTTGTTTCCTTCAAATGGGAACCTAAGAAATGTAAAATCTGACTATTAAAGTCTCATTCCCAAGTAATAAAGTGACCTTGGACCAATGAGTCAACCTAAACATATTAGTGAGTCGTAATAAACTAAAATTTGGCCAACGAGTCATACCGATTATTACAGTCACATTCTCAGATAATTAATTAACCTTGGACCATTAAGTCAGCCTAAACCAACCAGTGAGTCGTAATAAACTAAAATTTGACCAACAAGTCACCCAATCTATTAAAGTCACATTACCGACTAATAAAGTTATGAGCGGACGACTTTTTTTACGCGTGCGGTCACTGCAAGGCGCCACCTTGTGAGATGGGGCGTGGGTATTTTTTGAAAAAAGAAACAAGATAAGAAAAGCTTTGAAAGACTCGAGGTTTAAACCTCTCGCATACGTTGTTACAAGGTAGCCACCCGGATCAGCTCTTTCGGGAAATTCGGTACAGCCTAGATCTGTTAAGCTGAAATCGCATTGTAGTAAAGAGATTTGGGTCCGGATGAGTTACCTACTTCATCATTATTTAAGTTTTAATTACGAGCAAACAACCACCTTAAAGACATTTCGATTTATTTCTAATCATTTTTTGTTTATGTTGAAGTTAATCATGCACATGCGGAAAGCGATAAATAAATAATAGAAAGGGATAAATAAAGTAAATGTGAGGCTTCTAACCTAAAGGGGGTAGGGTAAATAACAATGCAAACCAGGGGATAATATACAAATGGTCTTAAATACAAATGATCTACAAAGACATTTTTATTTACAATTACAATACCCGAAGGGAAAATAAAACCCTTACATACATCTAACCTAAATTACCTGCATCCACAAAGGTTAGCATGAGATATATCACAACATCATGGCAAAATTAGTTAACTAAAAAAGCTCGATTAATCATGCAAATAGGTTAGATTAGGGTGAACGTGTGCTAATGGATTTAAATATGGAGAATTCGGGTTCCTCGCGCGCTTTTATCGAAAAATAATTGATTTTAGACTTGATTTACCAAATTTTATTATTTAAGCTTTAAACATGGCATAAATTTTATTGGCTATTGGGGAAAAATGGAGTCCCCCTCGTATGGGGCCTAAAACAGTAATAAAGAGACTAGACTGAAAATACAAAAATGATAGAAAATGAAACACAAAATCACACCAAAGAGTCTACGAAAGCTCAAATTCTTACCCCTTCAACGTAAACTCGCAACTTTTAGAGCTAGAAACGCTGAAGAAAGAGATCCCAAAGTGGTCGATTTGGTCAAAAAAGGCAAAAAAGAAGGTTTTTAAATGAAGGGAAAAAGAAACCCGAGATTTAGATTTTCAGTTTCTAACTCAAACTCGAAAGGAGGAGGGAGTTTCGAAAAATGAAAGTGTGAGAGTTTCCTAACTTTTTCCCAAAATGTCTCCAATTTCTCTATCTAGAATTTTCTCACTCAAAGAAATTTTCCCAAAAAGGTAAGATCTTTTTTTTCAAAATTCTAATTTTTTTGTTTTTGAGACAAAAGGAGTAGGTAAAATTGTAATTATGTGGGGAAGGAAGGGTATTTTTGAGACAAAAAAAATTGAAGTTAAGGGCAAAAAGGATAAAAAAAAAATATGGAGTACGGAGCAAGACAGTCAGGATCGATCCAAAAAGTCGAAATTGGTCCCGACCATCCAAGACCGGTCCATGACCGGTCCTGGATAGGTTTAGATCCGCTTTAGGCAGATCCAAATCGGTCTAGCGCAGAGACCAACCCATCGGAAGGCTAGTGACTAGTTTGAACAAGACCGGTGACCGGTCCACTTAAGCGGGCATTTCCCAACTTCGGGATCGGTCCAAAAGTGGATCGGTCCCAACACGGTCTTGACTGGTCTTAAAAAACCTGATTGATCTAGGTCAGTTTGACCAAAACAGGGGGTTAAAAAACTTCTTTTTACAGTTTATTATTATTGTTATTATTTTATTTTTTTAATTAATTTAATTATTTAACTATTTTTTGAACTTTTTTAATGGTTTTTTTGGTTGATTTTAGCTTGGTTTTGATAGGTTTTGACTTACCAAAGACCCCAGAATCTCCTTCGAACATTTCGTAACCTCAAAGCGGATTACTAAAACAAAAAAGGCAAGTGAAAAAATTTCCCATCATCGCTTCATGAGAGGGACCAAGAATCTCGTACTAATAAAAGTCACCTTGAACCAATGAGTCAACTTAAACCAACTAGTGAGTTGAATTAAATTAAAATTGACCGAAGAGTCACCGGGACTATTATAGTCACATTACCAACTAATTACGTCACCTTGGACTAGTGAGTCAACTCAAAGTTACTAATGACTTGAATTAAATTAAAATTGACTGGTGAGTCCCCTTGACTATTAAAGTCACCTTGAACCAATGAGTCACCTCAGATCGATCAATGAGTCGAATTAAATTAATTTGAACAACCAGTCATCTTAATTATTAAAGTCACATTCTCGACTAATAAAGTCACCTTGGACCAATGAGTCAACCTAGACTGACCAATGGGTCGAGTAGAACTAAAATTTGACCGAGTAGACCAAATTAAAAACACACTTAAAATTAAGCATTTCTAAAAAATGACTTAATTCTCGAAATTGTTTTTCTTAGGAAAAGAATTCAACCTTGGCCAATACTCTATCAGTATTCAGACCAACACTCCCGTCTAATATTTCACAAATAGGTTAAACCAATTTGTACATTCTTTCGTTGATACATACATTCATTCATTCGTTCTTTCATTCATTTATTCTTTTAGGAGTTAATGGGTAAAAACCCAAAACTTTTACTAACACTTTATCACCTGCGTTTCAGGTTGGAAACGTACTAATACTCGATTAAGACAAATTCCTATTAGACATTATGTATGCCCTAGAGGTAATTAGAGCATATATGTTTATTAGCTATAATGTACAAATAATTTTGAATTATTATTAATAATAATCAAAGAATCTTTATTTCTTATCAGTGCTTTCTGTTCATTATTGTATCTCGCTGGTATCATATATGTTTTAATATGTATATGCGCATTCATAAAACGAAGTGCGTGACTACTTCATAACGTAAAAGTGCAAGGACATAGTGGGAGCTATGTGGAGTGAGAAATGCATATACTTGTAACTATGAATAGTCTGAATATCCCTAGTCAAAGTTTAATTGAGACTGGATATCAATGAAGCAGACAGATTAGCAAGTATAGGCTTACTCCTTGGATTAGATCCTAGCAGCCGATCTCACGAGCTGAAGGTAGTACCTTGAATTAACACATGAATATATTCGGGTAATACATTGGAGACTACTATAAGAAAGACACTCAGAAATAACTATATCCATGTGTTGGTGTCATGTCTTATTGTAGTAGCAGTACGAGTATCCTCCGGCTTGAGATATCGGTTGCCTTATGTAGGAGTTATTATACTTTGGGTCATACTTACTCATACCCTGGAGATCACGATGATACGGGTGATTACGGGTGTAGCAATGATCACATGTTGGTAAGCTGTGTATTCAAGATGGGATCCATCACTCCTAATATAGTAATATAATAGATATGTACCTTACGGCCCCTTGTTGATGTGACACACTCATAAACCTCTAATCAGAGTATATGATTGATGGAACGGGTTTCTAATCAATCAAGATGCAAAACCGCTGAGTGGTGTTCTTCATGAACAAGTCTAATTTCAAGATAGTTATGGCTATTATATGAGCTAACACTTAATCTGAGTTCAATAAACTGGATGGTACTTAACCTGATGGAAGGAGTTTATTGTATTGGTTACTATTGCAGAAACGGATCAGGTCACAGGCATGTGACATTCCAAGTATCGGGGGATAATATGCATTTGCTAGAAAGCTCATTTGATCATCTAGAGCTATCGGGTTCCATATCGGTCTAAAACACTGAGCTTAAAGGTTCCCCGGATGGGAAGCCAAGTTTATGTTAACCTCTAGCGGCTCTCTACTTTGGGATCCTATGTGGTCACACACTTTGGGTCTTTATCGGACTATGTAAAGAACCTATAGACTAGGTCTGTACAAAAAATACAAGTTGTGAAATCAGTGAGAAGAATTATTAATTAGTTTAACCGAATTAATAATTAAAAGGAATTATGAGAAAATAGGGAAAAGGTTGCACAAAGCAAGCAAGGGAATTTTCCCGTTGCTAGTGGGCCCCAAACGAACATGGATTATTCAAAGTGGGGCCTGCGCGACTGCCTCACGAGCCAATTGGCTATCAAGCCGCTAGCGCGTAGAAAAAAGCGCTATCGCAAGGCAACGCTTGCTCGGCTAGCACACAAGCTCGAAAGTTGGGCTTGTGAGAAGGCCTTCGGGTCCCTATACCCACGCGATTGACCCGCTAGACATGGGTTGGGATTTATCCCATCCCATGTAGAGTTATAGGGGGACTCTATCACTCCCCCATTTTTCCTGATAAATAAGCTTCTAGCCTCTCATAATTTATACACTAGAAAAAGCTTAGAGTTAATTCTCTCAGATTTCTACTCTCCTCTTCTTTTGTTGTGCGAGATCCTCCACGAATTTCTCTAAACAAATTGAAGAGTTCTTTTAAACGGCTCTAAGTTTAAGTGAGCTTTTGAGTTTGATTTTCGGGTTGATTTTTTAGTAGTCTATCAGTTGCTGTCAATTAACGGATTCTACCTCTTCGAGGTTTTGGTAGGTGAAGATTTTTCTGGATCAAGTCATAGAGGATCTCTTAGTTTCGAAGGTTGTGCCATCGGAAATGCTCAAAAGGAACGCTACTGCCAAAAGAGAGATTAAGCATGCATCAACTGGTAATGCTTTAATCTTTAGATGCTAGGAATGTTTTATATGTTTTATAAACCTAAAAGCATCTATGGAATGTTTTAAATTAGGTTATATCAATCATGGCATGCTTAGGAGATCTTTAGGTTAATTTTAAATTTTGAATTTTAACGTGCACCCTTTGCATGTTCAATTATTATCTTGATTAACCAACAATGGTATCAGAGCTTGCCTTATGCTATGCATGATTGATAATAATATGTTGAAATTTGATTTTCTATGAATTGATTAAAGTATTCTATGCATGACTTAGGGTTCAATTCCTATTATAGAAAATGATGTGATAACTAGATTAAGGTTTTGCTCAAACTTAGTCTAAGTGATTATCATATATAATTAGCAATGTTCAACCACATGGGTAAATGCTTTAATTGAGGGTCGTCCCGTGCTTCACTTAATTAAAGAATGAAATCTTTAAATCATAATTGTCCGTGGTATAACGAATCAAAGTGCCCATGGTGATTTTGGCAAGGAATGGATAAGGTTGCTCATTCACTTTAAGGGGGCCTCTCCTATCTAGAAGTCACCATCGGTATTAGATTCAAGTATACCCAATGGATTTTTATGACTTAGTCGATTTCTAGTATGGGAATTCAATTCCGCATATGGTTTTACAAACATGGTTTAAGTTGTTAACTTAAAACATGTAGACATAGGTGCAAGAACTTAAACATGGACCTTGTTTATTTTGCATGCTATATGAAGTCTTGGCATAATGGAATGATTGTGATATACCATTCAGAGCATGTTCCCTTAGAGTTAATAATTCCTAATAGCTCAGAATTATTATTTCATAATCATATCCATCGTATAAGACCTAGACTAGGGTGAGACCAGTGGCACCAATGAAATCCATACAACAATATTAAGGTGGAAAAATGTCTTCATATCATAAGTCGTGATACAAACCTTATTCACAGATGTAAGCACATGTACAACATGCCTTCCTTTAACATGTGTTTGGTCATGAGACTAGATGGGGTTAATGCCTTAACCAAAGAGGGTTAGTTGTCTATATTATTGGAGCTAATATCGAATTAGAGACACATTTGAGGAGTCATATAATCGGGTACGCACATCTCGAGAAAGAGAACTCGAATGGATTAGCAATTGCAAGAGATGAAAATGGACGAGTTCCAACCATAGTTATATTGTTATGGCTTTACCTGCGATATTGGGGGTCATTGATAAGTGTATAATTACACATATCATCATATAAATTTATACCATAAACACTATAGTTTTAGTCATTTTTATACTTCATATAAAAGATTTCACGTGGTATGTAGTTGTTTTTGATGCAAATGCAGATACTAGGTAAATCTTGGGAGTAAAATGAACTAAAGTGGAATTCTATGAAAATAGAGTGAAAAAAGTGCAAAATGATACGTGGAACTTGAAGATTTCGCTTATAATCGAAGTTGTCAAAGATCGGTAAAGTTACAAGGAGAATTCTGAAGAAAACTCAATTCACGGTCGCGACAATACCTCACGATCACGACCTGTTCACTTCAAAAATAAAAATCTACCAATCAAAGGTTCATGGTCGCGAATCACATATCGCGGTCGCGACATGGATGGTTTTCTGGTATTATCTTCTTAACTACCAACTGCCATCAACCGCCATCAACTACCAACGAAAAGACACTTATCAGGAGTCAACCAATCATGAAAAGGTGCCTATCCATTGTGGATTGAATTAAAGCCTCTCAACCAATCACATTGAAGAGATGCAATCTTTCACCAATGGATGTGACTCTTCGTTTGGATAGACGTAACTCTTCAAACTCTATAAATAGGGCTCCAATGCCAACCAATTTCGTATGCCTTAAGTGCAATAAAGGAAGTGCAGAGAAAAAAGGGTTACGTATAGTGTGTGTATAGTTAAATTCGCTACGTTCTTAAGTGTTAGCGAGAAAATGTTTAAGTGATTCGAATCCTTGTTTCGATCACTAGATTTCTCTACATTCTCAAGCGATTGTTGTATAAGTGTACTTGCAAATCACTTATCAATAAAATTTTTCGTTCTGCAACATTCGTTTGTTCGATGTTCACAAAGAATAGCATCCTAGCGGAGGTTCTGTACGGGCCGAGACCGAATTCAAAGCAGACACAGGAATTGCAGGAATTGATGACTCCCATTAAAGAGTGGATACGGTTTGATCAACTTTAGCTTTCACTTGCATACCTTACAACTTTGCTTTGCTTTCTACTTATACTTTCTAT